>JASDQU010102109.1:220034-245508 GCA_032191745.1 Picea mariana | reverse complement strand
AAGACCCACATTCGGCAATTTCTCCCCTTAGGCACCTAGGGAAGAGAAACACTTGCCTTGGTACTTCATTTTAATTAAAAATTTAACAACTTCTGGCAGAGGAAAATTGCAGGCTGCTTGAAATAAATTTGATGAGTATTAATGCAGAAAATGTTCATTCTTCAGAGAACGAAGAAAGTGAGGAAATGCAGGTCTCAGCTCACTTAACTGATTTCAAATGGTACAGTAACATTATTTATTTTCTGCAAACTTTATCAGTCCCATCAGATTTGACAAAAACTCAAGGAAGGGCTTTGAAGCTCAAAGCCATAAATTTCTGCATCAATGACAAATTATTGTTCTGGAAAAATCCCATAGGTTTATTGTTGAGGTGTGTAAACCAAGAAGAAGCAGCTAAGGTCATGATTGAATTTCATAATAGTGAATGTGGGGGACATCACTATTGGAAAACCACTGCACACAAAATCTTAAGATCTGGTTACTACTGGCCATCCTTATTTTTCAGATGTGTATGAGTTTGTGAGAACATGTGACAAGTGTCAAAGATTCGAAGGTAAACAATAACTGAAGTCCCTTCCCCTCAAACCTATAGTGGTCACAGGGCCTTTCCAGTAGTGGGGCCTGAACTTCATAGGTGAAATTCATCCGCCTTCTAGTGGTCAGCACCGATGGATCCTTGTTGCCACCGATTACTTTACAAAGTGGATTGAGGCTATTCCCACCCGGAATGCCAATCATACTGTCATCATAAATTTTCTACAAGAAAACATATTTGCCAGATTTGGCTGCCCTAAGAGAATAGTCACTGATAACGCTGCTGCATTCAAATATAAACACTTGGTGAAGTTGTGTGAAGAGCTAGGAATTCAGCTGGTACATTCCACAACTTACTATCCACAAGGGAATGGCTTAGCTGAGTCATCCAACAAGAGTTTAGTCAAAATAATAAAGAAGTTGCTTGAACAAAATGCCAGAAGTTGGGATTCCAAACTGAAGTTTGCTTTGTGGGCTGACAGGGTTACATGTAAGAAATCAATTGGTACATCTCCTTTCAAGTTGGTATATGGTACTAAAGCCATATTTCCTGTTCAACTTGCATTGCTGGTTGCAAAGTTCTTACAAGAAGTTGATTCTGGACCAAGTGATTTGACCAGGAGAATTCATAATTTGGTAGAACTACAGTAATATAGAGAGCAGCTCTTGGAAAAAACAGAATTGCATCAAGGAAGAATCAAAGAAACTTTTGACAAGAAAGTCAAATCAAATGTCTTCAAAAGAGGGGATTTAGTCTTAAAGTGGGATGCAGCAAGGTAGGAGAAGGGGAAACAAAACAAATTTGAGGCTCTCTGGACAGGTCCTTTTTTCATAACCGCGGTACAGCAGAACAATACCTTTGTTCTCCAAACTCTTTCAGGCGAGGCAGTAGCACGTGGCCCTTTCAATGGGCGCTTTCTGAAGATCTATTTCTCATAAGGCTTCCTTTGAAGCCCTTTTCTACTTGTACATATTCTTTTTTAGTTCTTTTTTCTTTATTTTTTTCATTTCAATAACTCCATGCCCAATGGTACTAGCAAAACTATTTTTCAAATTTCTGTTTTAAATTGTAATAAAGCTACTGAGTCTAGCTAGGTTCTTGGTCACCCCACAGGGAGATGCCCATCTCAGTTGGAGCCAAATGTTAGCTCCCAAAATGAACCCATCCCTATGGTCACATTTTGTGGTGGATAACATGACTATTGGTAGTTTTCTCAAATTGATTTTGAGTTTTTCTAGCTGCAAGACTTAGGTTTTGATTTTTCTCTTACAAATAAGATGACCCATAAAAGTCTTCTCTTCAAAATTTTGATAAAATGCTTTCAACAGCTAACGCATGCTTAAAATATGGTGGTTAGCTGGTGAAAGTGGCAACTTTCACCAGCTAAGGGGCATTTCTCACAAGTCGTTAGTTGGTGAAAGCGGGGATTTTCAAACATCCAAAGAGCGTTTTCCCGCGGGTGTGCGCTGGTGAAAGTGGTGAGTTCCAATAGCTAAGGAGCATTGATCACGGGGTGGTGCACTGGTGAAAGCGGTGAGTTTCAACAGTTAAGGATCGTTTCCCATGGGACATTAGATGGAGAAAGTGGTAATCACGTGCGTTTATCCACGTTTCAAAAAGAAAATGATGAATTGATCGACCCACATCATGCAATAAAAAAGGACGCGCTGGTGAAAGTCGATAATCATGAAAACTCGAGTTGCACGTCCAAATCGGATTATAAATCAGATCTGGTTCAGTAACTCACTCTCCACAATCATGGCATCGGGAATGGAAAATTCGAATCCATTAGCATAGGTACAGAAGATGTACTACCTGGCTGACAACATCAAATCGGTTCATCACTTCTCCAACACGCATAACTCTCAAATGCATGCTAAGTTTCTATTATTGAAAGAACAGAGCCGAGTGCTTTCTCCAGCGTGAAACCTCGACCCGAACAACAGTTTGTAGGGGTTGGTGTGCAAAATCATTTTGGGATTCAAGTTGCAAATGGCGAGGAGATGCAGTGGTTCTTTACTTAGGAAAGAGTTGGACAGCCTATCTTTTCTACAAATGCATCCAGAAGTCCAGAGACACTTCTCAAATGCAGGTTGCATTGAATTTGTTGAGAGGTTGCAGAACGGTTGTCATCACCAGTCAGCAGCAGAGGCTTTTGCTAAGATATTCGACGAGGATAGGGCTCGTGTTGGGTCCTTGGAGATCATTGTAGATGAAGCTTCCATTGCTGCAGCGACCAGCCTACCAAGATTGGGCCAGAGTTGGTTCAAAACCACTGCCACCAAAAACTTAAACTTCAGAGATTATTTGAAGGAAGAGTTTAGGCATAATTCATGGAAAAAGAGCATGCCAGTTTCCCATTTAGAAGATGATTGGTAGGATATGTTTAAGGGCATCCAACTCTACATAACCTCGAAGGGCAGGTATGAAAAACTCATGATGTATCATTTCAAGCTCCTAGACCATTTCACAGGTAAAAATCTCCTCAATTTACCTTTTTTCTTACACAAGAGCTTAACTAAGGTATATAAAAAGATCAGGGCTCAACCCCTAAATGTGAAGAACACCCTGTGCCACTTTGGCCTTATTAAATTGATCATTCTCGAGGAATTAAGATAGAAGGGAAGGAGTTGGAAACATTTTCTATTTTGGGAGGGCTTTGAAACACAGACTCAGCTCGTAAATGAACAGGGGAAAGGTGGAAAGAAACAGTTGACTCCTCAAATCAGTTCGAGGAAGAGGAGGACCCTTCCAGGACCTCTAGAAGATAGAATATCTGGTGTGAAATCTCACAGGTCAAAGAAAAGATTGAACTTTGAAACCGCTACAGAGCAGCCTATAGAGCAGCCTATAGAGAAGAGAACAAACATATTAAACCTGCCCTACACAGACTTAGAACCAGAGCAAGAAGATGAGAGCCCTGTCATCAAAATTCATGAACATTCAACTGAGTTTGCATAGAATTATGAGACCTTTACTCATACATAGGAAGGAGAAACATCAAAGAGCACTAAGTCAAAGAAAACATAGAAAATTAAGCATCTGAAAGAGGTAATCACTCAACAAGAGGTCTTGGAACGGGTAATCAAAGAAAGGTACAAAAAGCTGTCTGATAACTTCGCAAAAACCAACACTGCATTCGAAAGACTGGCTCGGGAAAGTGTTAAAGAGAAGAAAAGAAATCAGAAGATCACCAAAGATTACAATAGTCTACGGTGGCTTGCAAAGCACCTTAAAAGGAAGTTAAGAAGATTGAAGCAAAAACAAAAGAAAAAGTCCCACCCAGATTTGAAAGTACTTGCTCAATTTGCTGTTAACATGCAAGGGAAGAAATCAGAGACACATTGAGTTTTGATGGAATCACAATTTTGAAGGTGAAAACGCGTTTTTGGCGCAGGCAGGGCTTTCACCAGTGCACAGTGTATTTTTGTGACCAATTAGCTCATGAAAGGCAACGCTTTCACCAGCCAACCAGCGAAATATAAAATGAGTTAGCTGTTGAAAGCAGGAAAAGCATTTTTGGAAGCCAAGGACGGAACTGGTCATTTTTCACAGGTTATAAAAGAGTTCCAGAGTATCAGGGCGATAACAACTTGCTTGCAAAGGACTCAGCATCAGAGGTTCAAGGGAATTTTGGGAACCACCTGCAAAACAATTTTCCTCAAATATCGACTATGAACGTTGAAGAAATCCCACTGTCAAGACAGGTGTCTTGCCATGCTTCATTACATTACAGATTCCAGGAGCTAAAGGATACAGATGGCGAATTTTTGAGATTGAAGACAATTCGAATGATAGTTTAGTTGTTAAATCTTTGTTATCAAGTTGTTTAGTTAGATTTGACTTGCTATTCTTAGATACAGATCCATGTTTTTAGGATCTGTAAAACTGATTGTAAGAGGCTATAAATGCCTATTTTTGCTAAGAGACAAGGGTTCAAACTGGGAGATATTTTATGCTACTGTATAGACTCTTTTTGCAGAAATAAAGTTCAGTTTCCTTTTGTTTTCAATATCAGAGTTATACATCTTTCCTTTTCTGTACTTTGTTTCAGTTTATTTTAGTTCATGAAGTCTGTTATCTCTTTATTGAGCTCATAGACTTGAAATTAAAGGATTCCTCTCTATTTTGTATTAAGCCCTACATTCAGTTGTATTTGGCAATCAAGAATAGTGTTCTTCATCCCCTCTTTCAAATTACTTAATCTGATTATTGTTTCCTGAAAGCACTATTTCTTTAGATGTGTGAGGAGTTGTTTATTTCATTGATCATTAAAGACCCCATTGTCCCAAACACATAAAAACCATTATTTCTAAGTTACCAAGAATCCTTAGTCTACAACCCTAAGGAGTTTCTTGGAGTGATAGCAAAGGCGATCAACAACCACCATGATGACTGATTTATTTCCTGTAATAAAATCCATGGAGATATCCCTCCAAATAGCATGTGGAATCGAAAGCAGTTGTAGTGTGCCCAAAGATTTGACTATTTCTCCCTTGTTGCATTGACACACATCACATTCAACTACAAAATTATGAATGTCTTGTTTCATACCATCCTAGAAAAAAGAGCGCTTGACCCTGTGATAGGTTTTGGTGAACCCGGAGTGCCTCATTGTGGGCGTAGCATGAAGCTCACAAAGTACCATGGACTTAAGCTTTGATTGTTTACTTAAATACAAATGACCTTTGTATCAAATCTCATAATTGAGCCAAGAGCACCCTGGGGAGGCTGGAGCATTGAACTACAATTTTTGGATCAGATGCGAACTTTTGGGATCTTGTAGCCATTCCCGGAGAACATCTTGGAGCCAATCTGGTATAATGAAGGAAAGAGAAAAAAGGGATCCTTCATCTTCATATTTTTGGGAAAGTGCATCTGCAACCACATTGTCTTTGCATTTCCTATAAATGATCTCATAATCATATCCAAATATCTTAGTCACCCATTTTTGTTGCTCCGGGGAGGAAATGCATTGTTCCAGAAAATACTTGAGGCTTTTATGGTCTATATTAATTTGGAAGTGTTGCCCCAATAGATAAGGGCACCACAGATCAACGACATGCAGAATAGACAACATTTCCTTTTCATAGATTGATTTTCCCAGATTTCTTTTAGATAGTTGCTTGATGGTAAAGGCCAAAGGCCAACCCTCTTGAATAAGGACAACCCCAATTCCTTTCGCTGAGGCATCACATTCCAAGACAAAGGTATTTGTGAAATCAGGAAGGGCCAGGACTGGACTGGTGCACATGGCCATATTCAAGGTTTGAAAATCTTGAGAAGTGGCTGGAGTCCAAGTGAAAGATTTCTTTTTTAGGAGAGAAGTGAGAGGTGCTGCAATCTTTCCATAATTCTTAACAAACTCGCGATAATAACCTGTTAAGCCCAAAAATCCATGCAAGCTTGTGAGAGTCTTTGGGTGAGGCCAGTCTTGCATGGCTTCAATCTTTTTAGGATCCCCCCTGACACCATCCTTTCCAACCAGATGACCCAAGTACTCTACTTCTGAGGTGCCAAAAGCACATTTAGACTATTTCAGGAAAAGTTGGTGCTGAGAGAGTAGATGGAGAACTTGAGTCACATGAGCAAGATGGTCTGTCCAGGTTTTTCTATATATGAGGATATTATCAAAGAAAACTAAGACAAAATGATAGAGAAAAGGATGGAAGACATGATTCATGAGGCTTTGGAAGGTGGAGGGGACATTACACAAGCCAAGGGGCATGAGCAAAAACTCATAGTGGCCCTCATGAGTTCTAAAGGAAGTCTTGGGAATGTCTTCCGCTTTCATATGTATCTGGTGGTAGCCCGAATGAAGATAAAGTTTAGTAAAGAATTGGGAGACACTCAATTCATCTAGGAGGTCATCAATGGTAGGAATGGGAAATTTGTCTTTAATGGTAAGTTTGTTGAGGGCACGAAAGTCGGGACACATTATCCAAGAACCTTCTTTCTTTAGGACCATGACCACAGGAGAAGAGTAGGGGCTTGTACTAGGGCGGATAATGCTTTCATTAAGGAGTTCCTAGACCATTTTCTTAATTTTCTTTTTTATGGAAAAGGGGTGACGATAAAGATGGATATTGGGAGGAAGGCTTTTGGGTACAAGGGGAATGGAATGATCATGAACACCACGGGAAGAAGAGAGTCCCTGGGGAGTGGAAAAGACCAGTTGATGTTTAGAAAGGATGGCTTGGAGTTCTTGTGGCACCGAGGGTGTCTCTGTTGCTTTTATTACATGGAGTTGGGAAATAACACTAGAATGACCTTTTTTGTGCAGATTTTCCATGCGATGGGAACTAATGATCTCAGATGAACTAGCGATGATGCCTTGGAACTTATATTGGTGGCCCTCCTCGTTGAATTGCATGGTTAATTCCTTAAAATCCATGAGAATGGGACCCAAAGTCTAGCCAGTATGCACCAACATAATTTCACAACTGTCGATGTCGATAGCAAACATATGAGATTTCAGATGGTAGTCACCAATTTGGAGACACACATTTTCACAATGCCCTCCACATTTCATGGAGCCACCATTGGCAATCATGATTTGGAAATTATTGACAACATGGATGTAGCAATGAGTTTCTTGGGAAATGTGATGATGAATAAAATTATGGGTGCTTCCACTATCAACCAGAATGATGACCTTTCGATGCTTGATGTAGTCGATTAGCTTGAGGGTTTGGGGAGCGGAGAAGAAAGTGAGAGCATTGAGGGAAATGACTGGTTCTACTTTGGGAGGGTCTAAGGGAGGGGTTATGTCAATGGTTTCAGGTGACTCAAACACGAGGGGAGTTTTAACATCCTCTTTTGAAATATCCTTGGAGATGGCCATAAAAATATTTTGTTCCTTACACTTGTGGCCTGGGAAATATTTTTGATCACAATTATAACAAAGGCCTTTGAGTTGGTGTTCAACCATTTCAACCTTGGTCAATTTTTGGAACTTTAGTGGAGCGGAGGGAGTAGTTGGATTTACTGGTTTAGGGTGAGTGATAAAGGAGGGTTTTCAGTTTTGAGAAGATACAACCTGTTGTGATTCTTTATCTCTTTTAGTAGCGTCCACCCAAAACTTGAGGCCGAGCCATGAGACATGGGCCCGAATCTTATCCTTGAGGCCACTGATAAAACACTCTCAGAAAAAGGCATCAGACATGCCCTCTGTCCAAAACGCTGGGTGCTCAAAGGAAGCTATAAAGTCTTCCACTATTCCTGATTATTTCAACTTTGTCAAATGGCCCAAATGGTTAGTGTTAGTGTCAAAGCGTTCATAAATCTCTTCCACAAAGTCTGTCCAAGTAATATACCTTTGACGAGAAGTTTTTCCCCATTTCCACCATTTCCAACGTTTTTGATCTAGATGGAGAACACCATATCGGAGTTTGACCAAGTCATCTGTAATGCTATATAAAGAGAAATAATGATCCATATGGGTTACCCAATTAGTGGGGTCTGAGCCATCAAATTTGGTCACATCCACCCGTGGAAGGCATAGGTCATGTTGAAAGTGATGGTGCTGAAAGTTATGGGAATGAGAGGAATGTTCACCTTCAGTATGTGGAGTTGAGTCAGAGGAAGATTTATCTGTAGAGAAATGCAGCTTGGTGCAAAGTGTCGAAAAGATAGATTCAATATGGGTGGTCAGGTCTTGTTTGATTTCCTCCATTGAGGACTGCATGGTGGTATTGATGGCAACAACATTGGCACTGAGTTGTTTAACTTCTTATTGGGTCTTGGTGAGACTAGATTGCAAGGTATTGAAGAGAGCTTCCAAGTCTTGGCTATGGGTATGGGCCATGAGGATGAGGGAACCAAAAAGGGGTGGGTGGGGTCAATTGTTTTTTCCGAAAAATTATATATATGAATGTGATAAGGGCGAAGAGATGAATCCAATGGAATAGGTCTCATTTTTTTTTTTACACCTGCGGAGTTATACTCCAATTTGAAGAATACTGAAGTGATAAAATGCCCAAATGATTAACCAAGAAGAAATGTGTAGTGATTTGGCAACCCAAACACAGTTGGGCGGTAATAGATCTTGTTTGTTTGAATTGTTTTATGTTTCTATTCCCAACAGTTAGGTATTCAAGGGTTCTACAGAAAAGGGTTTTCCCTGTGCTATATCTCTCTAATATATGTGTGGGGTCCAACAATAGTACTCGACCCAATATATCAGGGAACTAACTAAGAAGTCTAGATCGTACCCTTAGTCGTACTACCCAACTACCCAGGTACTAGAGAGTATCTTCCCGAGTGTTGTTCTTTGTGGCACTATAGCAGTTAGGCGACTGATCGGTTTATCTAAAGAGGGCTTCAGGTAATCTAGGCTGATCCATACATAGGTGTTGTCTGATGCGCTACCACTCAAAGGGGTACCAACAAGGGCTACAAGGGTGGCCAATAGATGTGCACTTAAGTAACACTTGTATTTCCTGTGTGTATGAATCCTTCAACCATGGGTTTATGCGTGTAATGATAGATCTTTGTGGATTAAAGGCGCCGGAATATGTATCTACCTTGAAAAACAATTTACCCACAATTTCTGCCAAGGAAAGTGCTTTGATACCACTTGTAATATACCAGATATAAAAAGTATGCAGAACATAAATAAAATGCTAGAAATGGTAGAATAACAACAATATAACCAGAACAATCACCACAATAGTACTGAAATGATATAAGAATAACAACAAAAATAACAGTTTGATTCTGAAAGCAATGTTCATGGGCCTCTTTGAGGGGGAAACCTCTAGTTGAGCAGAGCTCTATTACAATAATACCCAAGCTAGGGTTCTCATACCCTCGACTCTTATTTATACTAAATATGTCTATCAAAAGAAGCATCTAGAGGAAGATCCTTCTAGAAGCGAAATATTTTATTAGGTCTTCTTAATTTCAACTTATTAATATTGAACTTTATTACATCTGAATATATTGTTCTACCTATGTGTGGGTTAGGAACCTAACAAATTACCATGAAAAACATCAGAAGACAATTTGTAGTAAAAATGGAAGTTGGCGGAAATGCACGCAAAAAGTAAAAAATGAATCTGAACGAGTCTATGAAAGGTGTAAAGCACATATTTATTCAACACTTAGTGAATTTGCAGCTGAGAGAGAAAAAAATAATACATGCCCTAGTTATCAATCTACTGAAGAGAAAGAAAGGTCATGAAAGTTAGAAATGATGACTCCACCCAAGTTTGGCGTAGCAAGACAGTTTGTTTGGATTACTCGGAAAGGAAAAATGTGAAAGGAGAGAATGTTGCAGCTGGAGAATCTAGTCGAGCTGGATGATGTTACCACCTCATATATAGAATATATTATCTTGACTCCAATCGAGGAAGCGATTCCTATAGTGCAGTAAGGAGAAATAGGGCAAAGCTCCGGGGCTAGAAACAAAATTTCAAACCTTAACCCTGAGGCGCCCACAAATCCCGACGAAACAATGGGACAATGGAAGTCCCAAGAGAATGAAGAGGTGTTGATGGAGGACATCACTGACCAACTAGATTCTGCATGAGAAGAAGAGGGTGTAGAATTAGTAGAGGCAGACAATTCTTCTTCAGGAAATAAAAGAAAAACACCAAAATCCATGGATATTACCCTCCCTTTTCTCCCAGACACAGTCATCATTGTCTATGATATGTTGGGAAAGGTACCCAAGCTGAGTTATGTTGAAGACAACGTGCACGATGCAACCAAGTTTCTAAAGTTGGAAAAGTATAGCTACTTGCTAAACAAGGGGAGAATTGGACCCCTAGTTCGACTCGTGATGGAGCCTGTGAAATGAATCACGGGGCTCTATAATTTCGACATTATGAATCTATTAGACATACCATATTTTGGGCGCGACAAGAATTTCAGACTTTGCATTAAGCAGTTGGTCGACCACATCCATGGAGGCATATTATGGATGGATATACTAGTGCAAATTGATGTGGCATTAATTTCCAAAATCACGAGACTCCCCATAGTCGGTGCGCAACCCAAAGAATACTTAGAGAACAAAACATGCGAGAAAGAAATGGCAAAACAAGTTAAAGCGTAGTTCAGCACTAGTCAGCTAAATAGTGGAATTTTCATCAAGGACATTAATGACATTGCAATAAGGTTCACCAACAAACTGATAGCATGTAAACTCTTGAGGAAATGCCACAGAGAGGAAGCGTCGATATGCGTTATTGCAACGGCAGCGCGGTGCACTAAGGGAGTTATGTTCAGATGGGCGTCGTACCTACTGAACCAATTTATAATAGACTATTGTGGCACGCATGATAATGGAACTGAGTTCCATTATTCCTAGTTAATTATATGAATAAAACTGGTCGGGTGGTAGGAGCCCAAATTATTTGTGTTCCTAGACATAAGGGGAAAGTGTTACGTGACCAAATATGAGTCCCTCAAGCAGGCCAAAGATAATAAGACACAACAAGCCAATAATAAAGTGTTTTCCATGTTGTTAGAAGACATACAACACCAGACAACGAATGTATGGTGAATACCAATGGAGGTCACACAACAAAAAAAGGGGATAACCACATTTAAGGCATCTCGACATCATGTATGGATCCAAGCCACAATGGGTCCCAAGAAGGTGTTGTTGAATATGCAATACTACATCACCAAAGAGGAATTCAATTGGATTATCAAAGACTAACCTGTGTAGTGGCAGTCACCAGTAGAAAAACCAGCCATGAGGAAATGCATAGCACAATCCTCCAAGCCCAAAGAGATGAACGAAGAAGGATCGTCAGCCTGAACAGGTAGTCTGGCCGAAAATACCATAACAACCACAATGTGAACCCAACCAATTGAAATCATTGCAATACTGAAACGACCAAGGAGAATACCCACAACATCAAGGACAAGAAGTTGGCTGCAGACTAGGAAAAAGGAGATGAAACAGGCCATAGAAGAAAGAGGCCAAGGAGCAACTAGTGGAGCACAACCCTCATAGACAACAAGGAAGACCACACAAGTAAAATATGTGTGTAAGAAGTGAAAGTATGAGATAGAAGAACTAGACATCACCTTGACATGGGATGATGCAGAGCTCCTCACAGACATGGTCCAAGAAAGGAGTGCAAAAGTGGTCAGAGTTGTAGAGGCACAGAGGGAAGAAATTATGGGCAAGCTTCTAGAGGTTCATGAAAACATATAGAAACTATGGATCCAGGAAGAATCATAGGCTATCGTGCAACAAAAGAAGAATACATAGAGGCTACCTGCGCATAAATAAGGAAAAGAGACTGTGCAATTTGTTTTCCAGGGTAGGGAAACATTCATGATAATGCATCAAATGATCAGGTTCGATCATGAGATTATGTAGAAACCCATGGAGGAAGTGGAACAATTCGAGATGGATACCCACCAAGGCCTTATATGGGCTACATGCCAGTGTCATGCAAGAAGTACAGTCTAGGGCCCGTGTGGATGCCAAACATTTAGAGGTGGGAGAGGGGTCAAAAAGATGCTCCAAATAACTTGCGACCATTAGAACGAGGAGAAGGAGGAAGAGAAAGAATGCACAGACATATTGGAGCATGGATTGACAACTACGTACAACCGCATCCCCAACAACACATATGCAATAGAGAAAAGTGTAGAGGAGAAGATCAACCTTATTGCACAAATAATTGATTAGTATAGTTAGGAGATTGAGGAACTAAATGAGTGACTTAACCCCAAAAATCCTCCAAAGGTTAGATAACAAAGGAAACAAGAAGTTGCACTCCAAATGGTGGAGATGGAGAAACAAGCAAGCACAGTAGATGAATTGTTTGATAGAGCCACGCAGATCTGGACAATGTTGGAGGAGGATGAGAAGGTCCAACAATGGGACTAGGAATATCAAAGAGTCATCCCAGCCATACAAGACCTCAAACAGAGGAAGAAAACAATGAGAATCAAAGATCACCTAAAGGGCACTCAAGATATGAAGAATCTCTAGTCATAGTTGATAGTAGCGTAGATGCCTAAGAAGGAAAGACAAGCACACGTAGAACCCCTTCAAGAGAAAGCAGTGCAGATGATCGCGCAGTTGGAGGATGAAAATAAAAATATGGCACAAACAAAAACATAGTGCACAACATTGATCTAGGAGGATATTACAACACAATCAGTGGAGGAACTCACAAGAAAATCCACGTAGGTCAAGGTAAGAGGAAGGGAACTTGCAAAAAAGTTCCACAAATTGAATATAGAAGTAGAAGGAGCGTGCACTAAATAGGTGGCTGGGGATGAGCCACATGTCAATGTTGGGGGATTGTTGGAAGCAGGCCTATTTTGAGGTAAGGTCTATTTTTGGAAGGTAAAACCCAACTTTTGAGAAGAACAACTGGCAGGAAAAGCATCACGTGTGAGGGAAAGCTACATGCAAAGGAGGAAAGCATGTAAGGCATGCAGGAAGGAAAACCTAACCATGTTAGGTTTAGGATTTTGGTAAGAGATTGTAACAACTAATAATCTTGTAAATCAGTATAAATAAGAACCCAGGAGGTCTAGTTTGGGGGTTGGTGTGTTTTTGGTTAATTGTTGTTCAGGTTTTGGGAATTTGCGAAAGGTTCCAAACAATTTTGATATGATTTTTTTAAGTTGTTGATCTGTAGAAGAGTAAAATAGCCATATCTTGAGGGTTAGATCATAGGCTGAGGAGCCTGGTGTGATCTATTCCTCCTCATAGAGGTTGTTGAACATGTTTCATGATTGTATGATCGGAAGTGTAGTGCACGCAGTGCCATATTTTGCAGAAACTTAATAAAATAGCCTAAGAAGCCAGATCTTTGTGGGCATAGCCCAAGAGGGGTTGAAACACGGTAAAAACCATGTTATGTGTGTTGTTTATTTCATATTTAACTTCTATATTTAGTTAGATTATGAATGGATGAATGAATAATTCAGTTAGATCTATTAGAATGCACGCATAAGCTTAATAGATGAATGCATATTGAGAATAATAGAGAGAATAATCAAATCAAGGCTTGAAGAAGGTCAAAGATAACCGTAGATCCCGACTCATTCCTAGAATACAAGAACTTGAGTTTTGCAGTCACCCATAGAACTATCTCAGGTGAGACTACACAGTACATTTTGTGTGCTGTGTTGCCTTCTGATTTACAAGGGGTGACAATAGTTTTAGAGGCTTTTTTTGGAAACCTATTTAGATCTGAAACTAGATCAGCCCAAGAAGTAGATAGAGATATTGATAACCAAAAATAAGTATCCTTTGGAATCCAAACCTTGTTACTACATATTTGAACAAAAAAAGTGCAATTGTCTCCGCACTGCAGTCTCTGACTGGTTTTTCCTTAGCCCATCTGGTTAAATAGTCTATCGCAGTAATTATGTACCTAGCTCCGGACCTCTTAGCTGGTGGGTTAATTGGCCCTAAAAATTCCACTTCCCACTCATTAAATACTTGCAATGTCACTTGTTGTACTAAGGGAATTTCATCTCTCCTAGAAGGCTCCCCAAGTCTTTGACAAACATCACAACTCTGGTAGAATCCCTTAGTATCTTTATGAAGGGTAGGCCACCATAATCCTGCGCGAAGAATATTATGAGTTGTTTCCTTTCTTGTATAGTGACCTCATACAACCCCTTCATGTTACCTTTACAGTACCATATTTATTTTATTCTCAAATACACAACGTCACAGCATATTGTATGTGCCTAACTTGTACAAATTTCCTGATATTAGCTGGTAGTCGCGGTCTTCAAGATTAATTGTTGTGCCATTGCGAATTTTGATGGGGCTACTCCTGTGCCAAAAAATGGAACTATGTCTATGAAATAGTCATCCACCATATGAATTGAAAATAAGTGTGTCTGGTAAACTTTCATCTAAGTTCCCTGCATCTTCACCTGACAAGTGGTCCAATCCTGAGTTAAAATTTCTTGGTTTCACGATCAACTCAAAGTCATATTCCTGGAATAATAGAAACCATCTACATATTCTCCCCCCCAACAATGGTTTGTAAACTAGGTATCTCAGTGCATAATGGTCATGAGCCTCATTATTATTTATTCTAAAGGCTCATCTTTGACATAATTTTCCACCACAAAATGACTTAATGTTTTCTTTTAACCATATGTAATAGTCAATCATGAGTATTTTTGTATGTTGTTTAATGAATGTATGATTGAGGTGGATTGTTTTGTATAATATACCTTTTTCCACTAATGTTTTTGGGAAAATACATGTGTTCCACCAACCAGGTCAAACTACAAGAGTCAAGGGCACCAACCTGCTAGAAACAAGGGATTTTGTCTCCTCGAATGGGTTTCCAGCCAAATATCAAGGGAAATTGTCTACACCTACCTCCAAGAGCACTCCCTGTGCATTTATGACCACTTCTGATCAACATCAGTTCAAGAATATAGATGTAAAGGGATGAGATCCCTCATTTACTCATCACTCTCCTTGATCTAGGAAGGGGGGTCGAACTTGCTAGTTATATATAGGACTCTAGTCTAAGAGAGGGGGATAACAAATTTATGGAGAAGCATTGTATGGAATTGTTCTGCAAGACTTTTTTTTGAATACTAATAGCTTTGATGTTACCAATGTATTGTTGATATTTATGAATAAAATGGTTTTTCCTTCAGTCTATTAAGAGTTCTTTCTAGGTTCCTTGTGCTTCTTGGGTAGGGCCCATCCAAGAGGGCTCAAGGACCCTTTTTAATATTTCTGTAGCTTTCATGCATAGTAGTTTTTTTTAGATAGTGTTGGATTCTCTATTAAAGTTATATTTAGCTTTGCATGATAAATTTCCATTTCTGTTAAATATTTTGACAAACTGGCAAGTTGTAGCAACATCCTATAGAAACACTCAATATCTTTCTGGAGCACCCCTAAGTTCCTCCCAAGGCTAAGAGCCATAGATTCACTTCATTTATTTTACAATGTAGATTTGTGAATGATTTTGAAGACTTGCACTACCTTTTTAGACTTCATTTTTCCTCTTGTAGGAATATCCTGTAGAAACTGTGTAGATTCTGTAGAAATGGACAGTTCCTATAGAAATCTAATGTAGGCCTATTTTAGCTTAATATTTTGACTTAGATTAGTCTTAATTTTCCTGAAAGCATCATCAAACAATAAAGCACATTTGTATTGATAATGATCAAATGATTAGATTGTTTTGCTTATGCATTAGTGTAGTTTAATCATTTCCATTACAATTTTTCTTCCATAACTTACAACTCTACTTTTATCATAGCTCTATGCTATACCTTTAGATTAGATAAATATTTTACTTCATTTTAACTTTCATGATTCGGTAATATTTGATGCAGTAGGATAAATTTTTTTCATGCACTTTAGTTTAGCTGCAATTTTGTTTTGGTGTGTTTCCTTCAAGCAATTAATTTAGAATTGCTTCCTATCATTTGATTTCCTACATATACACAACCTTTGATCCTTTTTCAAACCGTTTCTATGACAATTGAATACTACACATATAGTGCATAACACATCTTAAGTTTGTACAAACCCCAGGTTGAAAAGTAAAGTAGGAGACCAAGGGTACAGTAAATCATTGTTGTTATTCTTGTGTCCATTAAATGGTCTGTATACATTTTGAAATGAGATCCAAGTAGGTAATTTCTAAACTTATGCAAGGCATACACCATTTCCAAACCTTCTCGTTCTGTTGTAGTATAGTTATACTCTGTAGATGATAAATTCCTTGTAATGTTCCCAAGCAGAATTGCCATGAAATTTAAGGGTTTAATACTTGTTTGTGTGATGTTGCTTGTTGAATATTTTTGCAGGTTGTTTCCCAAATTTGCACTAGAGTTGTTTCTGAGGGTTTTATAGCATAAATATTATAGATATAGAAAAAAAATAGATGAAAAAAAAGATACAAGAGAATGAAACAAGGAAATAACCACACAACTTCATATATGAACTATATTTAATATATAAGATGACCTACATACAAGAGATATACAGATCTGTAATAAATATGAGAGATATAAGAGTTGTGTCTAAAGACACCTCCAAAATATAATGCAAGAGATAGATATGGGCACTCCTGCCCCCAAATGGATACATCCAGAGTTAACAAGATCAATTTATTTCCTTCTTCAAGACTAATGCAAATCTTGGCTGAGTTGCACCCCTCCTGGCTATATAATCCCTTGGGAATTTTAGCCTCTGCAGATTTTTCCTCCAAACCTCTGTAAAAGGTAGTCAATCTGTAGATCAGGTGATGGAAAGAATATATGAATTTATTGTTGGTTGTAGCTATAGATATGGTCCTCTAAAACCTGAAAAAGTGCACCCTCCTTCAATGATTCACCCAACGAAGAGAAATAATAATTATGCAGAGAAAAAACCTCAAGGATTGACGAAGAAAGGCACTATGATGATGGAAAACCCCACTAGAACGAGTTTTTCTTGAGATCTCCAACCTCCTAGTCAAATCGAACTCTCCTCACTCCAACAGTGCACCACCAAGCCTACAAAAAACCCCTTGTGTTGCACCCTTATCCATATTAGGGACTACTGAAGAAGAATAAACCTAGATGAAAGATGATAGAATGTGTTGGGTGCATTCCTATTTTGAGGAGATGATATTTTTGAGGTAAAAACCCAGAATGATAAAAGTACAGTTGGAAGGAAAATCAACATGTGTGGTGAAATCATGCAAGGCATGCATGCGGGGAAACCTAACCACATTAGTGTTATGGTTTTTGTAAAAGAATGTAACAATTGTTGAGCTGAGAATTAGTATATATAAGTACCTAGGAGGTCTAGGGAAGGAGGGAGATAAACGTGGAAAAGTTTTTTAATGTTAGAATAAGGAAACTATTGAAAGATATGAAACAGATTATATAAGTTGTTGATATTTAGGTGAGTCAAGCAACTTAATCTCGAGGGTTATATCACAGGCTGAGGATTCTGGTGCGATCTAGTCAACCTCACAGGAATCATGGAGCCTATTGAGTTTGTAATATCAGAGACTGTAGTGCGCAAGGCGATATATACTACATAACAAATAAAAGAGCCTAAGTTGCCAAATCTTTCTGGATGTAGCCCAGGAGGGGGTGAACCACGATATATCATATGTTATGTGAATTTCTTATGGTTTATGTATTTTTTGTTAATGATTAAATCTTAGATGAATGTATTGATGAGATAGTTAGATATGTTGATTTACATGCATGAATAAATAATGACATAGTGTTTAATATAGATGGATAATAGATGAAATAAATGAAGATCACATAGTAAAATCCCAGATCCCCACTCATTCCTAGACTGCAAGCACTTGAGCATTGCAGTCACCCATAGAACTATCTCAGGTGAGACTGTGCAGTACAATATGTGTGTTGTGTTTTCTTTTGGTTTACCAGGAGGGCCAACAGTTTTAGAGGGATTTGTTGGAAGCTTGTTTAGATATGAATCTGGGTTAGCCCAAGAGAGAGAAAACCAACAAATGGTTCCGTTGTTGACTGAAACTTCATGGGATTGAGTGAGTGGGATCCGTGAAAGAATCACGAAGATAATGAAGCTATAAAAAGAAATGTTCAGACCATGTAATCCAACGAAGGCATAGATTGAAAGTTGGTTGAAAACAAAGGAGCTGGAGTTTATGTAGAAAGAAAACATAAAACCTAACATAACACCGTACAAATAACTTGACACGTACGTATTTAGCGACTTGCATGAAGTATTTTTCTGTGATTTCCCACATGTGTTGCAGGTGTGGATATTGAGGTTTAAAGACAACGACATGACAAATAGGATTAGATAGTTAGAGTGGAATCCTGTGGAGATCGTGCGGTTACAACGAGTTGATAAAAAATTCACGCGCGCAATAGATTTTTGGTTAGATAGTATTGTTGCAGGATTTATCACAGAATTTGTAGTAGACACTCCAAAGTATTACATCGCAACAGAGAAATATTTTCTAAGAGAAACACAAGGAAGGTTTATTCGATCGTTGTATACTTCCATAAATATCTTACTGTTTAACAAAGGTGTAATGACTATGGAGTCACAAATCTAAACTTTCTTGCATGCATGGGGGAAGGGGGGAAGCACTAATAACAGTTGGAGAAATGGAAGAAGAGATGGATAAAGGAAAGAAGGAGGAGGCCTTGCACCCAATCATGATGGAGGGAGATCAAATCAAGCAGATCATGGCAACAACTGGAAAAATGTGCAGTGGAGTACTCTACCAATATAAGATGAATAATAAAAAGATATCCATAACAGATAGAGAGGGCTTGTCATGTGATGAAAAAGAGGTAGAGGATATCCAGGCTATGGAGCAGATTGAAGAAATCCTGCACACAATGTATGAGAGGAAGACGAGAGGCCCAAGGGCAGGAACATAAGGAAAAACTCTTATCCATGTCAGTGTCAGTGTGGAACCCACAAACCCATGTGCGACTAATACACCAGAAAGAACACCACCGTTCAAACAACCAAATTTTAGTGGAAGAAAGATAGCAGGAAGTGCCCCCAACCAAGGATAAACAATTGGAGGAGCCAGTTCAGGAAGTATTAGTTCATCACCGTTCAAGATGGAAGGACATGATCCCACCATCAAGTTACCCTAATTCAAGGGAGAGGCATCAAAGGATCCTGAAAAGAACTTGTTGATCTGTGAGAATATTTGGAAAGAAAAGAAGATCAAAGATGAGAATACAAAACTTGCGCAGTTAGTTATCATGCTAAGAGACAACACATTGGATTGGTACATGAGATTAGCTGTAAACAGTCCATCAGGGACAACAAGGATGATTGCAGATGCCAAGAAGCTACTGATAAATGAATTTCATAAATTGATCTCAGAAGATCAGTACATGAATGAGATTATTGAGATCAGAAAGAAACCAAGAGAGTCTGTTTGGGTGATCGATCAGAGGTTCAAATAGTTGAAGGGAAAATTTAAATATGTCATGAATGACATGCAACATCGACATCTCTTTGTGAACTCACTATTACCACATCTTAAATACCCTTTGAGACAACAAAAGTTTCAAAATCAGGAAGAGGCTCTACAAGAAGACCTATAACTCGAGGATAACTAGTACTAGAAGATAGATCCAACAATAGAGTAGCTGAAGGAGGATCTGAAAAACCTCACATTTCAACTAAACTAGAATAGGGGCAAAGATAAAATATAAGTTGTTTGGTGTACCGCATGCAAGATGAAAGGAAACCACAAGAATGAGTGCCCAACATTCGTGCAGTACATGTTAACAAGGATACCAAACTATTTTCCAACAGAAGGACCATGGTAAGAGATATGTAAACCACATGGACATGAGCCATATCATTGTCCAATGATGCAAAAGTATCAGACAATATCCAAGAGTTCGTATTGCAACTTTTTCAAGTCAGTGGGTCATGATAATAAATACTGTAGAACAATGGATCTGATGAGGGAGAGAACGTCATATACCTATAGGGTGTAGGAAGAAATGATGACAGGACAAGCTACACCTCAGTTCAACCAAGTACCACCTCCATACAACACTATGCAACAACAATATAACACTGCACAAACTTAGTATAATAGCGTGCAACCAAAATATATCCCTGCACAATATAATTAGGTGCCTCAGTACAATGCACTCTGAGGAGACGGAACTGGATAAAGAGGTGGAGGATGAGGTAGAGGAGGATTTGGAAGAGGCAGAGGTCTAGTAGTATGTCATAACTGGAAACAACCAGGACACTATGCCAGGGAATGCCCACTTCCACCTGCGACATGCTTGTATTGTCGCGCAACAGACCATGATATAGAGGAATACCAACACTTTTAGGGAATATTCAAGAAAAATTGAATCAGAAAAATTAGAATGTTCAATGGATTTCTATGGAGGCGAGGGATGATGGAGTAAATATCAACATAATTACACGTGGAGGAGCTAATACAGGAGATGATGCAGTACGCCAGGACCCAACACAAAACCAATGGGTGACGAAGCATACAGAACCACAGGGACAATTTGATGCGAGGAAAGGAAAACATATATTCAGGGAAGCAAGGCAGGAGTTCCTCAAGCAAGATGTTTCATCTACATCAAGCACACAATATGCTCAAAGTGTACCAATGTATGATATTCCCTTATCAATGGATCACACCAGTGAAGTACCACCTATAGCACAAGTAAGTACCATAAAGACATTTATGCAATCTTGTGTTAAGCTACTAAATGATCCATTATATGTTCTAAGAATTTTGCGACCAATGTTGTGATGAGATAGATCTTGCGGATTCATCACATTGGTTTTTTCTTATTCGACGTTTCAGACCAAACCAATGTGATCCATCATCAGGAAAGTATTATGAGAAATGAAGGAAAAATGATTTAACGATTGTAAATAAATAATTGAAAAGTTATTATGAAGAGACGACTTGTTTAAAGGTGAAATCAATAAATTTTTATAAAACCTAAAAATAAATTATTTATTACATATTCAAAAAGTCGGCTCTGAATATGTAATAAATAATTTATTTTTAGGTTTTATAAAAATTTATTGATTTCACCTTTAAACAAGTCAGCTCTTCATAATAATTTTTCAAGTATTTATTTACAATCATTAAATAATTTTTACTTCATTTCTCATAATACTGTCCTGATGATGGACCACACTGATTTGGTCTGAAATGTCGAATAAGAAAAAACCAATGCGATGAATCTGGAAGATCTATCTCATCAAGATTCATTATCTGTTAAATTTTTGTAAAATATGTTAGAAATATGTAACACAAAAGTAGAGGGGAAGTTAGAGAAGAAAATAGTCAGTCACCTCCATACAAGAAGGAGGACAAGAAGGGAATTTAGACTAAATGCCAGCATTGGAGATTTCAACATGTGGGACATCATACTAGATTTAGGCTCTGAGGTAAATGTGTTAACCAAGAAGACATGGTAGTGTATGAGAGAGCCCACACTAAGATATTCACCTGTCAAATTGAAGCTATCAAACCAACACATATTTATACCAATTGGAAGGCTTAAGGGTGTGACAGTAGATATGGATGGAGTGTGCACCAAGGAAGATTTTGAAGTAATAGAAATAGTAGATGGAAAAACACCTTATCCAACATTGCTTGGGATGGATTGGGAATTTGATAACTAGTCCATAATCAACTTGAAGACAAGGAATATGACATTTGAATTAGGATAATACATAGTCATTGTGCCATTAGATCCATCAGAAGGAGAAAGGTTTATAGAAGCCACTTTCTTAGATCTGGAAGAAATCAACCAGTTATACAAAACCAACGTGCATGAAGAAGATTATGTCAACACAACTGTAGATGGAGTACTCAGTTGGAGGAGCATCACATCATGTGATTTTGACTCAGATATCAACTTGGAGAATTGGAAACATAGATTACATGAAGTCTCCATAAGAAGTTGTGCAAGAATAGACCGTGCAATAAGATGGGTGGGTATAGGGATAAGAGAACCTCACAGTTTTCATGGGGTGAATGACTTAGAATAATTCCTAACAATATATGAAGATGAAGTGTTAGAGAATCAAAGGCTGTTAACCCTAGACATCGCACTCAAGTAAACACCTACAATATGGTGGGTTGCACATAAAAAAATAGTCAATGAATGGTACAAATGTAAGTGACTAATGTGCACTAAATTCAGCGCATAACAGGGAAGTAATGAGCGGAAAAGATATTATGGAAACGGGACACCAATAGAACACTTGCAGAAGTGTAGAAAACTGTGGAGGATGACACCACTAGAGTAATGGCCTCATCACTTCATCCACTCATTGGAAGGAATTCCAACAAACTGGTATGTAGACCAGGAACTACGAAAAGGAACTGCAGAATGGACAACATTACAACAAAATTTTATAGTCACTTTCTCATTTGAACAAGAGAACCCCAACATGGATTTAGCACTCAAATGGATAAGAGGAGTGATATTTGTTTATGAACCAGAGGTTGAGCTTATAACATAGTATCAACAACAAAACATACATATAGTTAAGGAAATAATGTCATGCTATCATGTGGAAGAAGAAGCACCAGATGAAGATGACCCGCGCAACATCCATATTACAAAAGTTGAAGGTGAAAGAGAGGTGAAAGGTCCATCTCTGGAATCATAATTTTTTGTTGTGCCAATCAAGGTGAATAAATTCAACATTGGGACAACTGATAATCCCAACATGGGAAGCATTGGAGACTATTAGGATGAACAAATAGTCGAACGAATAACAAATTTATTGTGCGAGTACAATGACCTATTCCCAACCACGTTTACAGAGATGAAAGGCATAGTAGGAAAGATAGGAGAGATGAATATACCTCTTAAACCTGAGGCTAGATCTGTTAGACAACGACCGTATAGATTGAATCCAATATATAATCAGAAAGTGAAAGTAGAAATTGAAAGAATGTTGGAAGATGGAATCATAGAACCAGTGGAGGAATATGAGTGGATAATCCCTATGGTAGTGCAAGAAAATAAACAAGGGGGATAAGGATTTGTGTAGACTTGAGAAAACTGGATGATGCTTTCTTACATGATCCTTTTCCTACCCCTTTCACAGATGAGATCTTAGATAATGTAGGAGGCCACAAAGCATACTCATTTATATATGGATTCTTAGGTTACCATCAGATCAAGATAGCTCTAGAAGATAGGTACAATACCACTTTTTCCACATAATGGGGATCCTACCAGTACAAAGTCATGACTTTTGGGATGAATAATGCACCAGTCATATTTTCAAGAGTAGTAATATCTGCTTTTAAGGAGTTCATACTCCATTTCTTAGAAGTGTATTTGGATGATTGGACAATATATAGTCTGTTAAAATACCATGTGGAAGTGTTAAGACTGATGTTGGAAAATGCAAACGATGTAAAATATCATTGAATATCAATAAGTGCATCTTTGGGACACCTTTTGGAATATTGTTGGGGCACATAGTGTGCAAAAATGGCTTGCCGGTAGATCTGACCAAGATTGCAATGATTGTCAACTTATCACCACCAAAATAAGTGCGCCAGTTGAGAGAAACAATGGGATACACAGGCTACTACAAAAAGTTTATAAAAGGATATGCACATATCATTGCACCAATGGAGAAAATGTTAAAGAAAGATACTAAATTTTAGTGGAATGAGGACTGCCAACAAGGTTTGGACACCCTAAAGGAAAAAATAGTCACAACATCGATTATAGTATTCCCAGATTGGGAAAATACATTCCATGTGCATGTATATGCATCAACGATAACATTTGGATCCTTTTTGGCGTAGCCATGAGCAATGGAATTGGATCATCCTATAGAATTTGCTAGAAGAAAACTGTCAGAATCATAGAAGAACTACAATAATACAGAAAGAGAAGGCCTAGCTATGGTCTATGAACTTTAGAAGTTCAAACATTACTTACTGGGTAAACACTTTAAGATGTTCACAGATCATTCAACCCTCAAATACCTAGTCAACAAGCCAGTGTTGAGGGGGAGGATCTGTATATGGCTACTGTTATTTCAGAAATTCGATTTTGAAGTGATAGTCAAACCAGGGAAGCTAAATGTAGGACTATATCATTTTTCAAGGGTAACCAATGGAGAAGAACCTACCAACTTGGAAGACAACTTCCCTCATGCGCAGTTATGTTCATTCCAAGTAGCTGATGAATATTTTGCTGACATCATTGAATACTTGAGCATAGGGACTATGCCACAAGAGTTTAACATTGCAAAGAAGAAAAATATGGTAGTCAGAGCTACAAACTATCAATTAATTGCAGGACATTTATATAAGATGGGCACTGACAACATTTTGAGAAGATGCATACTAGAAAACGAAAGGCCTAGGATTTTGGTAGAATCTCATGAGGGAATAGATGGAGGAAATTATGTAGGGAAAGATACCGCACAGAAAGTATTGGACATAGGCCTATGGTGGCCAAAAATTCATAGAGATGCTAAGGACTATTGCCAAAGATGTGATTTCTATCAGATGGTTAGTAAACCTAACAGAAGGGATGAGATTCCCCTAAGACCACAAGTAACCTTACAAGTATTCAAAAATGGGAAATAGACTTTGTGGGACCAATTAACACACCAACAAAGAGGTCAGGAGCAAGGTATATCATTACCACGACAAAATACTTAACAAGATGGGAAGAAGCAACACCAGTCAAATATTGCAGCACATAGACAATAACACACTTCTTGTTTGATAAAGTGATCACCAGATTTGGTTGTCCAAGGATTTTGATGAGTGATCAAGGCACTCACTTTATCAACAATACTATCAGGGCTATGACTGAGGAGTTTCAAGTCTATCATCAGAAGAGTACACCATACCATCCTCAAGCAAATGGAACAGTGGAAGCCTTCAACAAGATCCTAGAGAATTTCCTAACTAAGAATTGCAATGTCAACAGGGATGGTTGGGATTTGAAGATACCAACAATATTATGGGAATACATGACTACATGCAAAAATGTGACAGGACATAGACCATTCAGGTTGGTGTATGGATAGGAAGTAGTAGTACCATTAGAATATTCGGTACCCAGTCTACGCGTTGCATCAATTACCAACATGACAGAATGAGGCATAGTACAAGAAAGTCTAAACCAACTCATGGAAATGGAGGAGGATAGGATTCTAGCAGGATTTCATCAGGAGGTACAGAAAGCAAGAGATAAATCTTGGCAGGACAGACATATCAAGAGGAAGGATTTTCAAGGAAGGATACCTAGTCTTACTCTATGAAAGTAAGTTTTTGCAACATCCTGTAAAGTTTAGAATGCATTGGCTGGGGCCCTATGAAGTAAATACTATCAAAGATGGAGGAGATGTACAACTAAAGGATCTCACAGGAGAAGAGAAAAAAGGAATGATAAATGGGATTCGACTAAAACTATATAGGGGCAGTTGACCTCATAGCACTTGAAAGGTTA
>JASDQU010102109.1:193083-219934 GCA_032191745.1 Picea mariana | reverse complement strand
ATGAAAAATGGTTGTTACGGTAAGAAAAAACGGTAATATGAAAAATGATGGTTATGGAAAAAAGGCACCAACGGGTGAGATTTATGAAATTTAATGGAACATACACAAACAACTTTATCGCATTTATCGCAACTAGGGAATCTTCTCCGAGAAGCTTCATAAAATTCATGACAAGCTCTATATAAAGGGGAACACGGGAAAAACATAACTTATTGTGAAATTGCAAAGACAGTGACCACACAAAGAAAAAGTGAATACACGAATGCACATTGTGGACCAGTCAAAGCCATTCAGCGAAAACCAACTAGTACCCACGATGGTACCACCAAAGATGGGTGGACCAAGCCAGGCAAATAGGAAAACCTACAGCAAGGTCAAAGGGCCTCAGGAAATCAGATAGGTCGAGCCAGAAACCACATAGAGGGGTGATTTCATTGATATTGATGAAATTCCATCACCACATGAAGAACCAACAAGCCCAACACTATTGGAGGAAGAAACAAAATCCCCAACAAAAGAAACCATTGACATCGATATGCAGGAAAGTGCATAGGGTCACACTGCAAATGACACAAAAAACCCACGTAAAATTGCGATGACCGAAGGATCCCAAAAAACAAATTGCGAAGCCACTACGTGCATAGAGGCTACAATACCCAAACCACCCAGAGTAGGATTTGCACAACAATAAGAGGGTATCATGGAAGACATCACTAGTCAGCCAAAATATGACGTGGAAAGGAGACATATGGAGGTGGGGGCCTCAAGCCAACAACCAAGAGGAAAGGGAAAACAACCTGTGGCACGGTCCCCACACAGACATCCTGATGCAACTATCGTACCTACACGTATTCTAGAAGGAGTGAAAACCAAGACAACACTCTTTGGATGCATGGAAAAATTGAAATACTTAGACCATGCTATGGTCGATGCTGGAAAAGTTCTCGATTTTACACAATAGGTGTACTTGGACAACATAGGGACAGGCCCCTTTGGAGACCCAATCTTACAACCAAAGCCACGGGCAACTGGCCTAGTCAACACATGGATTCTAAACTTGCTTGAGATTCCTCATTTTGGAAGGGGGAAAGAGGCAAAACACTGTGTCAAGCAGTTGACATCCATCCTTCATGGAAGATTCCTATGGTTGGAACAACTCGTATCAATAGACATAGAGATTATAGAAATCCTCACATATCTTCCATCAAGCGGTGAGAACCCTGCATAGTACCTTGATGAAAAATAAAAGGAGAAAACCTTGGATGAGGAGATGAAGAAAACCTATGGTACAAAGAGGAGTTCCTGTGGGATCATAATTAAAAGGATTAGTGACACAACGATGAGGATGGACACCAAAATCCTGGCTTGCAAAATTCTTAGGAAATGCCGCAAGGAGGAAGTCCTTGTGGGTCTAGTCGCAGCTGCAGCGCAATGCGCTAATGGCACTTTTCTCGGCTGTGCCCCCTATTTGTTAAATTTATTTCTTGACGACTACAAAGATGCACAGGACTTCAGGACAGATTTCCACTACTCTTGGATACTCATGTTGATTTCACTGATGGGATGGAAGGATCCCCCATACTCTCATTTTTTTGAATGCATTGATCGTTTTTGCGCAACGCGATACACATCATTGGGGAGAAACTTAGACCCCAAGAATATAAGTGCCAACATAGGAACATTTTCTACGTACTTCAATGAAATACAAGAGAGAATTGTGAACTCCTGGAGAATTGCTCCAAAAGTGGTTGCACAATTCGATGACATAGCCAACCTTAAAGCAACAAGGAACAATATGTGGATCCAAGCGCACATGAATCAGGGAAAGGAGTTGTACAATTAAGGTATTTCTTCATGGAAGAAGACGTAGAAATGGATATGAGATATTGGCATGATGACTGGCGCATCCTAGTCTTAACTCAAGAAGTGCCAAAGGGTATAGAGGTAGACACACGGTCAACAAAGACACCTGTAGGAGACAAAGTTGCACCTAAAAAGTTGAAAACAACTCAGAAGCCGGTTCATTAGAAGAAGGGGAGTGCGACAAAGAAATATGCATAGGCAGGAAAAAATGACACTTCCCAAGCAGTAAGAGAACAAAGAATGGGGGATAAAACAACAGAATAAACCCCCTCAACAAAAACCCCACAAGAAACAACGCAACCCAAGAGGCCAATCATACAGACAGGGGTTTTGGAAAAGAAGGCCAAGGTACACAAGCAACCACCAAAATATACGAGCATCAAGGATGACGCTGACCTTGTGGCTGAAAAAGTGTAGGAACGCGTAACTGAGGAGTTCGAAGACGCCGAACACCAAAGAGGTTGAATTTAGGATGAGATGGATGATATAAGGCATGTCCTAGAAAATATTAGTGGAGTGCACAGACCTGGAAGAGGGAGATAGTCAGTCCCAGTAGGAATAGAAGTAGAGGCAAGGGCCACACAAAAAGAGCATGATACCATCCAAACTATAGCACATGCGAGCTTGACCTTCACAATTACGCCCAACATGCTAGATATGGATGAAATGATATCCCAGACACCACTCAAGTATTTGGCGCAAGTAGAGTTGGTGCTATAAAGGATACCAGCCCAGGGACTGTACAAGCTTCAAGTCAGTGCCACACAGGAGGTGCAGTCGCATGCATGAATAGACGCAACAGAATTGCAACATACAAAAAATGGAAAGGAAGCGTTAGAATTGGTGGTCGATTAGGTCAAGATTGAAACCAAGGAAGAAATGGGATTTGTAGACATGCTAGATAAGGAATTGAATCCAACATATAACTGAATCTCGAACAATGCGCACGAAGCAAAGAGTAGCATAGAGGAGAAGTTCAAACTCATCGCATAGACAATTGACCAATACAAACAAGAGATTGAAGATCTAAAAGAGAATATCAATCCCACGACCCTGCCTGAGGTCCAAGAGAAGAGAAAAACAAAAGATGCACTCCAACTAGCAGAGATGGAGAAACAAGTCAATACAATAACATAATATTTTGAGAAAGCAACACAACTTTGGAAAGCACTGGAGGAATATGAGCAGGTGCAACAATGGGAACATGAGGAAGTGAGAATAAGCGTAGCAATGCAAGACCTCAAGAAAAGGAAAAATATAATGAGCATCATCAAGCGATTGAAAGGGACACAGGATATCAAAAAGCTGTAGGAAAAGCTAAAAGTTGCCCAGACGCAGAAGAAGGAATGACAGACCTAGATGGAACCTCTCTAAGAGCTAGTAGTGGATATTATCATGCAGTTGGAGGAGTAAATGAAGAACATAGTGCAAGCACAGGAAGAGTGCTCAAAAATCATATAAGAGAAGGTCACAATGCAAGCACTAGATGTGCTAACATAAAAGTCCATGCACGTGCAAGCCAAAGGAAGGGAACTTACACACAAGTTCCACAACCTATAAGAGGCTATTGAGGGAGAAATAAATGCCTAGGTGGCTCGGGGTGAGCCACATGTCAGTGTTGGGGGCCTGTTGGGCACAAGCCTATTCTAAGGAGATGCTATTTTTGAGGGAAAATCCAAGAATGAGAAAAGTAAAGCTGGAAGGAAAAGAAACACGTGCGAGGAAAGAATGCAAGGAAACCTAACCAAATTAAGGTTATGGTTTATGTAAAATAATGTAACAGTTTTTGAGCTAAGAATTAGTATTTATAAGTACCTAGGATGTCTAGGGAAGGAAGGAGAGAAGTGTGGAAAAGTTTTGTAATGTTCAAAGAAGGAAACTACTGTAATATCTGAAACAAATTTTGTAAGCTATTGAGTTGTAAAAGAGTCAAGAAACTAGATAAAAGGGTTATATTGCAAGCTGAGGAGCTTGGTGCGATCTAGTCAGCCTCACATGGATCATGGAGCCTATTGAAATTGTAAGATCAGAGACTGTAGTGTGCAAGGTGATGTATATTACAAAACCATAATAAAATATCCTAAGCTTCCAAATCTTTGTGGACATAGCCCAGGAGGGGGTGAACCATGGTAGATCATGTGTTTTGTGAATTGCTTATGGTTTATCTACTTTTTGTTAATGATTAAATATTATATGAATGTATTGATGGGATAGTTAGATCTGTTGATTTACATGCATGAATAAAGAACGACAAAGTATTTAATATAGATGGACAATAGATGAAATAAATGAATATCATAGAGTACAATCCCATATCCACACTCATTCCCAGACTACAATCACTTGAGCATTGCAGACACCCATAGAAGGATCTTGTGTGAGACTGCACAATACACTCTGTGTGTTGTGTTTCCTTCTTGTTTACTAGGAGGGATGATAGTTTCATAGGGCTTTGTTGGAAGCTTGTTTAGATATGAACCTGGGTCATCCCAAGAAAGAGATAAACCAACAGAATGGTTGTGTCAAAACTGCTCCCAATGCTATATACAATGCATCCACATAAACATGAAATTCCTTACTCTAGTTAGGAAAAATTAAAATCGGTGCTGTGACCATATTATATTTCAATCTATCCAAACTCCTATGATATTTTTCATTCCACTGATACTTCACTTCCTTCTTTAGAAACTTCTCCATAGGGGTTGTGATATGCGCATATCTTTTGATGAAATTTCTATAGTATCATATATGAACCAATGTGGATTTCAACTGTTCAACTGAATTTGGTGGTGGAAAGTTAACCATCACCTCTATCTTTGCAGGTTCAAATAACAATCTCTGTTTACACACCACATGGCCCAACAAAATTCCAAAAGGAACAAAAAAGATGCATTTCTTCAGATTCAATGAGATATGGTATTTCCTACACTTATCCAACATTAAGCGCAATGTTTCAACATATATTTCAACAGACTAAATATTGTCCAATCATCTAAGTACACTTCTAAGAAATTATGAATGAAGTTTTTGAAATATGCAAAAACTACTCTAGAAACTATCGTTGGTGCATTCTTCAACCCAAATGGAATAAATGTGTACTGGTAACAACCCCATTCTGTTTCAAAGGTCATATTATATCGGTCTTATTTTGGAATCTTGATCTAGTGGTATCCTATGAATCCATCCTTAAAAGAGTAAGCCTCTTGACCCTTTACATTATCTAATACTTCATCCATAAAAGACATAGGAAAAGGGCCATGTAAACATGCATCACTCAACTTTCTCAGATGTACACATATACTAATTCCTCATGTTTTCTTGTCTTGAACTACCATTGGGATGATCCACTCCGATTGTTCAACAAGTTCTATAATTTCAGTCTCTAACATTATGTATATTTATGCTTTTACATTCTCCTTATATTTTGGGTTCATTCTATAGGGTCTCTGCTTCACAAGATTGGCATTTGGCTTCAACATAATGTTCATTTCTCCTAACTTTCTAGTGATTCCTTTCATCTATGAGAATGTAGCTGGAAACATATATTGATATTCGCACAACAAGTCGACAATCTTCTTGACTATCCCATCGCTCCAATAGTCTCCTTTGTTGGAAAACTTTGGCTTATCTTCTGTACCAATGTTCACCTTGTGCGTTCTTAGGGGATTTGTATATATAGATGACTCAAGCTCTGGTCCTTCTACTGTGCACTCCCTTCAGTTTCTGGTATCTGCAAATTTACTGGGTCTTCATCCTCTTGGTTTTCTTCAACAACATTATAGAAATGAAAGACTTCTTTAATTGTCGCAGTAACTTTAAGTGTACTGTACATCAAGCCTTTTGTCGCAAAAATATTATTCTTGATAACCTGCAAGGCTGAGTCAATAAAAGGATTATTATTCTCAAAACTGAATTTTACCTTGAAGATCTTGGTCAATTCTTCCCAATATCCTGTCACTCTACACACTTCTAGTTCTATGTACCAATTCTTCAGAGTAGTGTTCAGGGTATGAAAAAACAAGTGAGTCCATTCTTGTTTTGGTATCAATATCCACTTTGCAATAAAATTTGTAACATGATCTTCTATAAAAATTAATCCACTATACTTTGGCATGATACTTTCATTCTCTATCCTGAATCTAACTTGTAATAACCTTTTGCACTGCTTCCAATACCTTATTCCATCTTTGTGCGCAACCCACCATATTTTTGAAGTCGATTTCAGTGTGACATATAAGGGCAAGAGTCTTTGCAGATCAGGAATTTGCATTTCAAATTCATTGATAAAAGGTTCTATAGGTGTTAGTCCATTATACCTTGGAGGTTCAACTATTTTGGTTCCAATCCATCTCAATGTGCGGGTAATTCGAGCACACTTCCTTGTCGACACTTCATGCAGTCTTTGTTTCCAATTCTCGAGAGCCTCTTTTGAGTATGACACACTTGAAGTGATACTCCTCCAACTAAGTACAACTTCAACTATAGGATTCACATAATCATCCATCCGCATAGTCATATTAGATAGATTATCAAGTTCCTTTCTCTTTTCTGGTTCTACATACCTTCTTCCTTCAATGGGGTCTAATGACGTGATAACCTTCAAGTCTTCCACTTCGAATACCATTTGTCTTTTATTTAGGTCAATGCTATTCTGATTATCCAATGCCTAATCAAGTCCCAATAGTGTTGGATAAGGTGTACTTCCATCTACTATTTCGATCACTTCGAAGTTTGCTACATTCCACACTCCATCAATATTGACACTTACTCAAGTTAACCTCCTGACTGGAACAATTTTATGTTGGTTCAATAATATCAACTGGATAGGTGAAGAAATCAGTTTCGGTTATTCCATCATCTCCCAAGTCTATCTCTAGATAACATTTACATCAGATTTCAAATCCATAATTACATTGTCCATTTCGTAAGCTCCTATCGGCACATTGAGCCAAAACTCCCTATTTGTTCTCTTCTTACTATGCACCTGGTTAACTGCTCTATGTGCAATAGGTTTCTCTTTCTCTTGGGCACAATGGTAAGTCATTTGGCATAGGATACTCAAAGAAGATTCATATTTCAATAATTCTAAACAACTTCTTAAGAAACTTTGCAAAGAGCTTACATTTTCATCTTTCTTTTCTAAATGGTCATATATTGTAGGTATATCAAACACTGATGCTCTATCATACAAGGGTGGTGCAGTCGAATTCGATGTTATCCAGTCTTCTCCTATCAATTCTTTTCTTTCTTACTGGTAGGTCTCTTTCTCTTTTCTAGGATCAAATAATGTTAATGGCCCTGCTTGGTTTCTTACCCACTGGTGAATTCTATTCCCTTAATCCATCGCATCCACTCTATTTCTTTTCCCTCCACGTGTAAATTTTTCTATGTTAGGTTGTTCGTAACATGCCTTAGTTTCTATCATCTGAACATTTGCATTCCTCTTTTCTTGCAATTTTTCTATCAACTGTGTGTAATCCTCCATCACATGGTCTAGTGCTATGCAATACGTACATGTTGTGCACGAATTCGAGCAGTCACATGCTAAATGTATGGGATGATTACAATTGTAACATATAACAGGTCCTCTTCCTCGACCAAAGCCTCCTCTTCCTCGACCTCTAAATCCTCCGCTGCCTCCTTTGTTATAACCTCCTCTGGGGGTATTAAACTATGGGGATCCACCTTCTGCTTCTTCACCTTGGACTCTATAAGCATCTGTAATGCACTCTCTCATCAGGTCCAACATGCGACAATCCTTCTCCTCGTGCCCGAAGGACTTACATAAATTACAAAACAAATTCCTTGTAGTGCTCTGATATTTATGTGTCAATGGACCGTTATGAGGGTGGTGACCCATCATCTTGCAAATTTCACACCATGAACCTAACAGATTTGGGGATCATGTATTCAATTATTGCTAGAATACTGGACACTTCTCTTTATGATGGCCTTTTGTTTTACAAGTGATGCATCAAACTTCGTCATGCTTTTCTTTTCCTTTCTTAATATCCTGTAACTGAATAGTCAGTGTTGTCAGTTGTTACTAGACTTGAGCCATCCCTACGTTATTATCTCCAACAATGGACGCTTCTAATTTCATCACAATTCTTAGAGCTTCCGACTACATCACACTATTATTTTGTGTCAAAGTGCAGCGTATATGAAAAATAAACCTGCAATAAACCATTCTTTATGTTGTTCATCCAGAATCTGGAACATTAACCAATCTTTCAATATATTAAACCTTTTATCATAGTCCCATACTGATTCATTTACTATCTTCTTGATCTCCTTCATCTCCGTAATTCACTGCGACTGACACTTAGGCTTCTATAATTATTTCAACAAGGCTTGTCTTACCTTTTCCAATGTTCTCGTCTATCATGCAGGTGTAGTATTATGATATTTCATATACCATAATAGTGCATGATCTCTGAAGGTTGTTTCCAACAACACAATATTCAATTCATCTTCCTAGATTTTATTCATAGTCCATATCATGTCACAAATGAATATATGGTATTATGGATCTTCTGAACTAACCCCTTGAAATAGAGGCATCCTTAAGGTGTGATCTATCCCTGCCATCATGTTCTGCACGATATTATTTCTTGATAATACTAACTTATTCTGACTCGATGCACTTCTTCCACTACTTTGATTACTCCCACTACTATCTTTACTTCCTCCACCAACTACAATTGAAAAAACTTTTGATATTACATCAGTTCTCGGTGATGCACACAGGTTCACATGTTTGACTTAGAGTCCATCATGAGTGGGATCCTCTTCTACTGAACTGAGATGACATATCTTTTCTTCTATGTGCATACTCCCTTCAATCTATAATATTGCACCAATGTCTCTTTCCTCATTCTCACTATGCTTCCCTTCTCTCTCAGCCACAATCCTCTTCTTATTAGATATAAATATATTACAACTACATAATTCTCCAATTTCTTCATTTGTTGCAAACTATTCTTCACTCGACATCCTTAGCCCATCCATTCCTCATTCCTTATTTTCATCCCTTTCTATGCTCAGATCATTCCCTAGTGAGCCCCCAGTTCCCCTATGTGTCTAAAGGTGTTTAACAATCAAATTGCATCATTCTCACTCATTTGTCGCAATAACTCCTTAAAATGCGCTAACTATTTTCCATGTGTATTTCTCCTTTACCAAAATTTCATGCGATATGATTCTGCATGATTCCCAAAACTTATCCAAAATAACCTGCTCCAACAATTCCCAATCCACCTTACTGAATGGATAGTTGTGAAACATCTTGAAAATTTATCATACTGCCCTTGTTTCCAATTGTTAAAATCATCTTCAGAATCTTCGTTCACAAATTGAACACTCTGCTAAGTTACTGATCCATCTCTAATGGGGTTAATAGAATCAACTAGTTTTCCTGCAGTCATATTATACAACTGATCAAGGACATATGGCTCCATATTATCATCCACAGGTTCAGTATATCATGGGCCTTGGTATGTATCTAAAGGCTGAGTGAGTTGCATTCCATCATACTCAAAATTCATAATTTCCTTTTTAAGATCAATGACATCATAGTTTTCATAATCGCAATCAATGCCTAACATTGCCAGATATGGATCCTTCTCACCCATTGAATAACCTCAAAATCAACTACTGTTTTGACACCAACCATATCCAATTCTACATTTTGTAATATTCCTATTGGAAAAATGCAGTATTGATTTTCCATCCTTGGCTAAATAGGAGAATATACTAGCTTGGGTTTTCCTATTGCCTATTAAATCTTCTTAGAAATAATGTTGACATCGGAGCCGAATTCCAACATAACATTCTTAATTTCATTGTCATCCAACTAGATATGTAACTTGAATTTTCTTCCATTTCTCCTCTTCCTTCTCTATATCATACTTTCTTTCATTTCTGGAAGGTTAGCAACAATGAACTCTTATGGATTTCCTTCATCTCCTAAGGCCACTTTAATGGTATTCCAGAACTTCTCAATAAGTCTTTCATTTTCTAAAACATCAAAGAATATCTGGAAAAAAAATTCAACAACTTTCTATGATTTAATTAAAGGCTCCAATTGAGTAGATGACTCTTTGACTATCCTTGGTTGATGATGGGTCAACTTGAAACTTGTTTCTAAAAATTTAGGTGTCAATGGAACATTAATATGTTTGAACATATATACTTAATTTATGAAGAATTCCTTCTACCACACAGGATCATACTTGGGATTATCTGGCATAGCCTTCTGAATCTTGAGTTGACGCAAACTCTCTGCATCAACTATATTATTTTCTCCTCCCCTAGTGATAATAATAATAATAGATCCACTCCCTTCAACTATTTTTCTTGGTTCAGAATTGATCAAATTGGCTCCTCTATATATGGCACGATCTTCTCATTTACAATTGAGATCAAGGGAGTCTTTAGTAGTGTGAGTATTATTCCTATAGTGTGAACACCAGGGTCTTCTTGAAGTGGAAAATTTGTTGCAATATTCCCTTTGTCGTAACAATTGTAACATTGAACTAGTTCTCTTCCACTAATTCATCCACCTATGTATCCTCCTCCACCTTTGTGACCCCCTCCAAATCCTTGAGGTACTTCATTTACCCTGAGTGCAGATGGATCCAGTCTATCTGCAAGCACATCTAGAGCACAATATTGATTAGTATTATGAGATGGATAACCACAGAATTCAAAATACAATGTATTCAAAGTAGGTGTATATTTATGAAGAATGGGGCAATGTCGTGGAGAGTTCCTGTGATTTCTACATATCTCAAAATATTCATTAGTTTGGACTCCCTAATTATTCAAAAAGGCATGATATTGGATAGGCCCATGAAATGGTGATGTAGCATGAACTTCTGCAACTCCTCCTGATGGTCGTACTGGTGGAGGTTCCATCAGAGTACTAGAGGGACCTGCACCTCTTAGTCTCTAAAATTTGGTCACTAGGTGACCTTCTGTGTAACATCATGTACACCAAATTTGCATCCAACCTACCTTGGAAAGGGCCAACTCCTGAATCATTTTAGTTGATGCATATATTTGACCTTGCAGTTGTGTGAGATTTTCATCTTCAGCAGGTCTCGTAGATCTTAAGGTTCTTAGATATCCTTCCATGGATTCAATCCTCATATCCCACTCCAATTCTTCTCCTAGAGTGGATATCCTTTTTTGTGTCAGAGGGATGCAATTCAAAGGTAATGATCCTTGAATGAACCACTCCCTTTGATGATCTTCATGAATAGGGTTTACCCAAGAAAAGTTTGTAGAAATATTTACTGAGGAAATTACCAGATTTTTTGATGACGTTAGGGGAATAGGTGATTCAGGGATGGTTTCTTGACATCTAGAATGAATTTATTTGATATGGGGGGTCTTGTTCTCCTACAATGTTGCATTGTTTTCCTGATGCAAACCGATATCTTTTGGAGTTACATGTTCTGATTCTTATACAAATTATTCTGAGGTCTAGGCTAACTCTTCTTCCTTGGCGGTGGAATCTACCTTGACTCTTTCATATACTTCCTCTAAATACTCTTCCTCTTGTCTGCTACCTATGGAACCTTCACCTTTCACACCCCTTTTTTCTTTCCACCATTGATTGGCCAGTCTTCCTCCTCTTTGTAACTTTTTCAACTCTTCAAGATTTTCTCTATCACCACCATCTAATCCAACATCATTCCTAAAATAATCGGTTCACTTCATCATTATCTTCATCTAGTTCCACCGCCATTCAACAATGGAAACCCTTTTCAAAGATCGTTTTTATCCTGCACTCTTCTCTTGATGGCCCCCCATATATCAAATAAAACTTCTTGCTATCTTAACTCATGAACCCTCCTAGAAATCACCTTCCTCTGAGTGTATGTGTTTAATATACGATGTTACCTAAGGGAACAAGAAATATTCCTTCTTCTACCAAGAGAACCTCGATCCATAAAGGTATTTCCTGTAACAATATTCCTCTGGCTCCTTCTCTGAATACAACTTCAACTTTCAAAAAGGCTTGGTGATTTTCTGCAACAAACTTGATAATATACCCTTCCAAAGTATTCTTCACCCACAAAACTACAGCTCTCAATATTTGGTGATCTAGTCGATGAAGAGCTGCTAGACTCTCAATAGTCTAGTTATATTTATTCTTGACCCAATATTTGTATTCTGGGGCTTCTTGCAACCGATCTAACCATTGAAAAAAATCTTGAGGGAATTTAACCCAAAAGATCCTGTATTGGTCATTACCAGAATCCAAATAGAAAACAATATCTTTCACAACCCTAAAAACCTCATGCCATAACTTGGCCTCCTTCCTTATGAATGCATCACACTTCCATTCCCACCAGTTTTCAACATCGGACTTGTAGATCATATGAGTAATCCTCTAAAAACTCTTTCTAAATCTTGGTCCCAACAACATAATCATTTTTTGGCACAAAATCAAGACCAAGGTTCTCTACAATTACCAACAAAAATATTCCTTTGTAGTCTAGGAATGTTTGCATATTCAACCGTCCACAAGGGACAAAGGTCTCCCTCGAAGCATAGTCGAGACTTGTATGATTAAGGGAATTATAGAGAATATGATGTCAAATCTATTTTCTACAATACTTAGATCCATATATTAAACTTTGAAATTAGGTTGCGACAGCATTAAGATAATAACGGGAAATGAATAAGCATATATGTAACAAAACTACATAACCATTCATATCATAATAGATAACCATAAACTAAATTTTGAGGCCCCAAATCACATCATTTTATTAGCTACAACAGTAAAAAATACTTCATACATTTCATATCTGAAAGATCATGCCTCAAAACACATAGATCTTCAAAGCATTATCCCACTAGGTGAGATCCAATTATTACATATTCAAATAATACTCTTAAGGGATTCATTACAGACTCAAGACTCACCTTATATGTAACAAAAATAACAACACCAGACAATTCCCAAAATTAGTAATAATAACATTAACCTTTTTCCCTTTACACTTCCCTTTTCTTTATAATTGTGTGCCTTTGACAAAGTTGATTGACTAAACCAAATCTGCTTCTTTGCACACTTGATATTTTTTTGATCTGCCCCCAAATTTTCCTTTTCCACTACTTTCGAAGCTTTCAACTGTCACGCTGTGCATTTGAATTTTTACTTCACTTACTCATCCTTATCACTTTATCTAAAAAAAAAGGGCCCGACAGACACTGAGGTTCCTATATTCATAAACAACATGACACTTTCACATAGATGGTTGTCCTAAAATAACATTACAAAATCAAGAGGGGAAACATCGCACAATACCTCATCTTTGAAGGGATTGATGTCATAATGTAGAAGACATTGTTGGCTGATGCAGATGTCTCATCCCTGGTTCAACCAATCATTGGTGTATGTATGAGGGTGCAACAACATTGTTAGGTTTTACCTCTTTGTTGGCACAGGGGCAGACCCAGGGTTCAATGCTCAAGAGTGCACCAACAAAGCCCTAAATACCGGCCCTTTCGGCAACACCTGTGAAGCAGATGAAGTCTCACCCAAGGTAGAGGAAGGGGTGGTTGTAGGACTCAAGTGTCTGAAACCTTAGCTGGGACATAGATCTATGGTTATATTTCTTACAATGCACTTAACATCAATTATTCCTTAACATACATTCATTAATATACTTCACAAAAGTCACAGAGCATCGCAGTGAATACTTATACTAAGAATGATTCAGTACTTAGCTACATAAATATATGTTAGATTCAACTGATCAAGCACTAAGAATCTCATATATCAGATTTAATTTTCATTCATTCATTAACAACAGAGAGCATAACTATATCTACTTAATCACATCAAGAACTTAGCCAAGAAATAGATAACTACATAAGGGTGAAGCACAAACCATTATACACGCAGTTACCGTGGTTCACCCCCACCCTGGGGTTACATCCACAAAGTCTTCTTTATATTATCTTGGTCAAGAAGTTACAACATAGAGCTTCAATGACCCTTACTTCACACAGGATAGAAGGTCTGTGCAGCTCGCTAGATCCTTCTTCCTTGCACTTAGCACAAAGATTTCTACAATCTCTCATAGGAACTTGCACTCATCTATGCAAGTCTTACCAAAATGCATAGAGCCTTACAACACTTGATCACATAGATCCAACTCTTAGCACTGTAGCCAGCTTGCACTAAGAAATAACCAAATGCACTAAGCAACAACCTCCTCTTATTTCTTACATTTCCTATCTATTTATAGATTACAAAATGATCCTAAACATGGGTAGACCCATGGGCCAACATCCCTTTCCAGTTACATCAACCCAAAACCCTAAAATGGACCCAAAAATAGGTCTTTCTTCCTTAATTTTTGCTTCGTGTTGCGCTCCATCTTTGACAAGCTGTCGTAGTCCCCAAAAGTGGTCAAGTATGACCAAGTACTCTTCAAAACTTGGTCAAGGGCCAACACTCTTGATGACCTCTATTGAGATTAGGTTCGTATGGATACCACTATCAAAATTGAAATGGAATTTCATCTCTTCCACCCTCATATATGAGTGTAAGAGGCACTCCCATTCTTTATGCTCCTCTGGTTCCTCTGGTTGGACCTTTGTGGTAGCCATGGTGACACTGGGTTTCATGTTAATGATCTGTTTTCCCTTATCTGGTTCTGAATCAGAGTCTAAGTTGACATTTGACTTTGGGGATTTCATCTCAGCCACCAATGATTTTTTGGAGTGAAGTTCATTAGTTTTATGCTAAGGAATTTTGTGGAACTCACACCACTTTCAAGTGTCCTTCTTCAAGTTCCTGTTACCCTTCTTTGCTTATGGCTTGGACTAGTTGTCCTGGGGCTAACCATTACTTCTCTATCCCTTTCTCTAGGATTTAGGGCCACCTTTACCATTCTTTTGTTGTGATGGGTTTGCAGAATTTAAATCTTTCTTATTATTTTTCTTAAACTTTTGCTCGATCTTCACATCATATTGGTAAGAGACTCCCAGTGAGGAGATGTCCAAGAAATCCATATCTGTTTGGATGTGCCTATGTAGGAAACCGTGGTAATTTTTAACCAAGTTCCACTCATAGTATTTAATACCCAAATTTGTGTGTAGGGTATGGAATATGTTAGTGTAATCCAACACCATCTGATATCTCTCCTTATGCAGAGTTGTCCATATTGTGTACTAGTCATCATAGTTTCCAACAGGGTAGTATTACTCCTTTTGGGAATCAACAAAAGCCAACCAAGGTGGTTTTAGCCAAAAAATTTCATATTCATCTCCGATATTTTTCTCACAACAAGTTTCCCACCAATATTTGACATGGGGAAGGCCTTTAAGGAGCGCAAAGGTGATTTTTCACTGTTGGAAAATTTTTCGACATAGAATAATGCTCTAGCATGCTTAACCATTTTTCCAAAGTGTTGGCGTCTATATGAAATTCAAATAAAGGAATATCAAATTTAACTTGTACCTTTAAGGGAGTCACACCTCCAAGTGACTGCTAGTTGAAGGTTCCTCCATTGTTATTGGTAGCCGCTGAAGGATATGGGCAAAATTATCCATCATCGCGTTCCTTTGTTGCAATAGGGATTCCTCAAGAAATAGTTTGATAGGATCTCCTGCTTTGTCGTCTCTATTTTCTTATACCATGGAAGGCTTATTAGACCAATGAGAGTGTTCTTCACCAATATTAACTAGTTCAATACCCAATTCTTGATAGGCTAACTTCGTTAGGGACATGCACAAAGAAACAACAAAGAACAGATTTCTCTAATACCATTGATCCAGATTATGTTGAGGACAAAATGAAGGAAAATATATATCAAAGAAACACATATAAATATTGTAAGAAGAAAAGTAATACATTTGAATTCAAATTCTATTAATGAATGGAATAAAAACGATTTTAAAGTGCAAAGCGCACAAACTAGCTAGAATGGTGGTAACTTATCCTTGAAGAAAGAGATGTGTCAGCGACATTCATTTGCAAGAAGATAATTACAAAGAGGCCAAAAATTAATTTTAACATAAAAAATCAATGAGAAAACCCTAAACATCAAAGTCCCTAACCCCAGAAGATGAAATTCCAAAAGGTTTGTGGGCCTTGATGTGGTTAATTGATACATCAACTTCTCGAGGGCTTAACTTTTTCATACAATATACATTTGGGACGCTCGATAGCCCATCAGAAAGGTCTATATGATAATTTCACATTCCAAATGGCCCACCATCTACCTTCATCTTTGTGTTGGGCGTTGTCACGCTAAAATCATTATTTAGGGCCTCAAAACAGCCCCAGAACTTTGGGACCCGAAAAAATGTAGAAACAATTCCAAGATGTGGAACCATTATGAACCTGGATCCCTTCTTGGTTATTGGTAAACCACCCATAAAATCCATAGATATGTTATCCTAGGCTCTAGTGGGTGTAGGTAAGGGATGTCATAAACCTTTCTTTATGTTATTAGGCTTGTTGGTACAACAAAGTATTCATCCTCTAATAAATAGAGCTACATATTCTTGAATTATGGATAAATACCCATGACTATGTGTTTCCAACTATCTTCCCAACTCCAAATTTCATTGCAACCTTGGAGGTGTGAGCCTCTATGATAAGTTGTAGTTTTTTACCTTTAGGAACACATAGCATCTCTATATTGTATAAAAACCAATTTTGGATATGGTAGTTAGCCTTACAATCACCTTATTCTACACTAATTTGGCCCTGTAGTTGTTGAAACACCTATTTAAAGTCCTCATCTTTTGTGTATGCCTCTTTGTATGCATCATGGGTAAAGGATACATGTGCATAAGAGTTACCAAAATATAATATTAGATGTTCATGGCCTTAAAAACATGTCTAGCAAATTGTTAGTGTTGTCCTTATATTTGAAGACTATATGAAAATTTTGCAAAACCCCATACACTTGTAGTGTCTAGTTTGTTGAATCTTACTCCAGGCTTTCAAATATTACATTGGTGAGTGATCAGTGTGGAAAACGTTTTCCATTCCCATTAGAAAGTTCTTCCAATTCTTAACAACTTGAATAAGGGCATATAGTTACTTATCTTACATAGGGTAGTTTAGGACTCCACCATGAAACATTCCAGAGTGATAGCATATCAACTTACCTCCTTACATTAATACCACTCCCATAGCATATCCACTTCCATCCATCTCCACTTTTAAAGGATTATGAAAATTAGGTAATCTAATAACTGATGCTTGACTGATCTTCCATTTCATCTCATTGAAATATTTTGGTTGATTCTTCCCCCACTAGAAACTCTTACCATTAGTTGTTATGGTATGAAGTGGTGCAACTGCAACTGTAAAATATTCTATAAACTTCCATAGGTACTACACTACCCAAAAAAATATCCTATATTCAGTGACATTAGTAGGAACTAGCCACTTGAGGATGACCTCCATCTTAGCAGGATCCATATTGAGTTCCCTTTTACCAATCTCATACCCCAAATACACCAATGACTACTTACAAAACTCACATTTCTTAAGTTTATCCAACAATTGATGATTTTTCAAAGTCTCTAACACATGCATGAGATATGAGACATGATCAACCCAATTAGAGATATAAACCAATATATCATCTAAGTACACTATCACAAATTAATATAGAAAGGGATGCACTACATAATTCATCAAACACATAAATGTAGAGGGTGTATTAGATAAAACAAAAAGTCATTACCAACCATTCATATAAACCTTGCCTTATCTTTCTTCTATGTGTCTTATTTAAATCATACCTAGTGGTATCTCAATTTGAGATCCAACTTTGTGAAGTACTTGGCATACTAAAATTGATATATCAAATCATCAATCCTACATTATCAAATCTTGATGGTGATCTTGTTCAAATATTTGTAGTCGATACACATTTTCCAAGTCCCATCCTTCTTAGCTACTATGATTATAGGTAACCCACAAGGTGAGTTGTTTGGCCGAATTACTCCCCGCTCCAGTAGTTGTTGCAATTCCTTTTTCACTTCATATATTTCCAAGATGGACTGTTTGTACAACCCAATATTTGGAAATAGGGATTTAGGCAACAATTGTATCTCATGCTCCAATTACATCTTAGGTGGTAACCCTTTAGGATCCTATAAAACTTCTTTGTATTCCCACAACTTCCCCAATTGATGTTTTTTTGTTATAGCACTTTTTTCCACACTCTATGCATCATGCTTTGGTGGCCTACCCTTTCCCTCTGTAGACTTAATTTCCCCATTTTTCTCAGTCAAAAGTAATAAAATAAATTTTTTATACATATACATGGGCTACAATTATACGACATTTGTATATGTAGGTTTCTCCATTACAACCCACATACATCAGATTTTGTGCTCAAAATTAAAAATATTCTGGATTTTCCATGCCAAGTCATGGGATCCATGATCCTTGGCCTTTCATATGTTGGAAACACTCTGATTCGACCCTTCAATTACATTTGAAGGCTATAAATTGAGCCATATACAAGCCTTGAAGGAGGAGAGAAAATTGGAGAGGAAGTACACTCTGGAGAATTTTTTCCTCATGTTACATCTTTGAGTCTACATCCCTTAGTCCTTTAAGTCTAAACTCTCCTTATGTTCAGCCCCCCAAGATCTCCCTATCCTGTGAAGGAGGACCCCAATTACTCCTAGAAATCTTGATCTTTCTTTGTGGGGGATTGAAGTGGTGCAAGCCCAGGTGGAGGGACTTAGTTTCTCAGTTTCAATGAGTTGTTAATACTAGAGGTTGTCACATATGTACTCTTGTTGATTATATTAATAGAAATACTCTTTTTTCATCCAATTATATGTTGCAAATGTTTATATTATTTTCCATGGGTAAAATTTCTATACATGTTAATGGATTATGCTAACATTTCAAACATTTTCCATATGCTTGTGTATCTTGGATGTTGAGGACAAGTTGTAGGTGTCAGGCATTGGATTGTGAGCTTAATGGTGGTCTCCTATGAACATCCAGAGGAGGTAGGATTCTAGCCTTTCTTTTGTTGGAATTTCCATTTATCTAGCATACTTGAGATTTGAGTTGATTTCTTGGTGTCATTCCATCTGTTGTGGTCCTACCCCAAACCGTATATATCTATTCCTCGTAACAGAATTAGCGACTCCACTAGGGATTCTCCTTTTTGGGGTTAGTTGGTGATTTTTCTCTTTGATTGCTCTCTTTTTTCCTGAGTTTTTGTGTCGCATGTATATTAACAACATGTACATTTCTATATATCTAAGTTGTTTGGCTTAATTCTTACCCAGTTAGTGTTTTTCTTGGCATACACGGGTTTTCCCTGAACAATCGCGTACATATGCGGGTTGTATGTGTTTAGGGTGTGTACATACGCTTATGTTCCCTGAACAGTCGTGTACACCTTTTTGTAATCCTTCTAGGATCAATTTGGTGTTTGTTGGGTGGGTTTTGAGTGTTTTTGAGTCCTCTTGGTTCTTTTTTCTATCTGTTGAGTGCTTGTAGAGTGATAGGAAGCTGTGTTATTGTTAAATTTTTGGTAAACTTGTTTCTTGTTATTTTTCTCATTTTTAGTCCTTGCATATAGTTTTGAGTAGTAGCTTCTTGGTGTCCTTCTTGGCTTGTCTTCTTATACTTATAGTAGGGTCTATCTGAGAGGTTCTTAGTTCATTTTTTCATTTTCATTCCTTTATATTGAAAATACTAAAAAATTGGGTTTTTGCATTGTCATTTACCTATATTGAAAATACAAAAAAAAATACCATTTCTTTTGAAAAGAAAGACTAGAACTTAGTAGAGTGTTTACATGCATTTGTTTCATATGTTGATTCATAACACCATTAGTTTCACGACCATCCCTCTTGAGTAAACATAAGTCACTAAAATTAACACTCAGTAATTAAAATTGATTAGAAATATTTTATCTTTTAGGGTACACAAAGAGGTTTAGGATTTAGGGACTTAGAATAAGATTTTCTGAGTAAATTTCTCCAAGGCTACAAAACTCAACATAGGTGTATTTCCAGGGAGTGGAGAAATCCATTGTATAATTGGTGTTATTGGGAGACTCCACTAAAACCATAGTTAAGCGCGAGGTTGTGCAAAGCTGGTTGCAAAGATATCACTCTAATACCTTCCTAGTGTCGAAGATATTTCTGGGGTTCTATTCGTATCTGGGGGTTCTTGGGGTACCTTGGTGATTCTTGAGCTTTGGTCTCAGCTACCCTACCCATACATTGGACATGACCTCGGAATGTTCACCTGAGCATTGGTTATACCACAATGAACTTAGTTTCCTATCCTAGTTATCCCCACAGGTTACTTGGAAGGGTTATTTTGCAGGAAACCGAGTTAGATAAGGATCGGACATCACACAAATGTTATGGAGGATATTCTCTTCGGAGGGGTGTTGGAGATTTGGCTTGGAAATTTGGTTCTCATTGATGTCAAAACTTGGAGATTGATGTCAACCCTTGGAGAATTCCAAAATCCCCAGAGACATGGATGATACCATTGGATAGTTGGTTGATGTCATCAGATATGATGGGTTCATTTGAAGAAGTATACAAAGATCCCTAGAGGTGTTGTTAAGGAACCCAAAGCTAGTTAAGAAGTATGGAAATGAAGGAAAATGTACTTGCAGGTAATAATATCATAGAGGGATAGTACATGTCATGCCATTTCTCGTGATATGTGGTACACTATGTGGTTCCTCACGGTTAGGGAGATATGGCCTTGTGAAGTTGGAGGACCCTCAAGAATAATATAGAAGCCCCTAGAAGGTCAACCATAAGTTAGTTATTCTAGAATCTCTTAGAAATTCATCAAGAATTTTGCTAGTCAAAGTGGTTATAACAAGAAATTAATCATGGGTAAAGTAGTTGTAACAAAATTTTTCTATTCAAAGTGGTTGCAACAAGAAATTAAGTATGGGTAAAGTAGTTGTAACAAGAAGGTTGAATAGTCAAAGTGGTTGAACAAGAAATTAATTATGGGTAAATTGGTTGCAAAAAGAATCTAATTAAGGATAAATAAGTTGCAATAAATTATTTATGATTTGAATAATTAAGTAAAAGTTAGTTGCAACAAGAAAGTGGGTTAGTGCTAGAATAAGGAAATTGGGTAAAACAATTACAAGGTATCCCCTAACGGAAGTCACTTGGGAAGTATAAACAAGAATTCAAGATGCTTCCATTAGCACCTATTGAAAATATTTTATATATATATATATATATATATATATATATATATATATATATATATATTTGATTGAGGTAAACAAGGATATCTGAGGTGAATTCCAGAGGGAATGTGAAGTAAAGAAGAATGAAAATCCAAGGGATGATGAAGTTTTTTGATGATATGTTCTAAGGTATGTTATTTACATGCCATCTTACCATTTTCGATATAAAGTTTTTGATATAATGATTCAGATATATTAAATTGGAGGCTATTGCAAAGCCATATCAAGGTACCCGTGGTAGAAATTTCATCTTTTGGGTCGTTGAAATTTTGGAGATACAATCTGTGGAAGACAGGGATTTTGATTAGTCGTGAAATTAGTTTTAAACATGAGTTCGGGGAAAAAAATCCTAAATTATTCATAGAGAATTAAAATGATGTCAAAACAATTGAAATGGAATGAGTACAAGACATTGTTTGTTTTGTGCTAGTTTCATAATAAGATATCAAATATTGAGCATCTGGAATTCTGTACAAGTTCGTTCTCTAGAATAGGCCATAATTCAACAAGGTTTGCCATTTTCTCTATAACTCTTTTTCAGTAATGATTAAAAGAGTGAAACTTGGAGGAATTTCAGAAGCCATATTGGAGAAGGTTGGGTACAAGTTTCATAACTTTATTCATTATAGATGTTAGATTACTAAGAGGGGGGGGTGAATCAGTAATAGCATATTTATAATCCTTTTTATTCAAATGTTATATCAATGTAGAATTATTATCCAATAATGAGAAATAAGAAATAAACAATCACACACATACATAGTATACCAGTGTTTTATGTGGAAACCCAAATTAGGAGAAAACCACATAATGATTTTTCTTATATGTCTTGAAGAATTACATTCATTGGAAGCACCAACTTCCTTTGTTTTCCAGCTGCAACTAGAAGGAGGCTCCAACCCACTGGTTTCTCAGGCTACATCCTGAGGGAATCTCCAACTCCCCAATTCTCTGGCTACAACCAGAAGGAGGCTACAACCCCCTATGCTCTCTGGCTACAATCAGAAGGTGGCTACAACCACCTATCCTTGCCCTATCCAACTTCCCTGAAGTAGATGTAGAATGATGGAACCACTGTCAACCTGTCACTGTGAGATATATTGTTGTACAACTTTATCAACCTATACCACTGAACTGTATCCAATCTGTACAACTACCCTGTAATCAAACCGTACATGAACTAAACATGTATCTACAAAAATACAATAGATACATGACCTGTAGTGATGCAACCTGTGTATGTACACACCCTATATGTTATGCAACCTACGTATGCATTCTGAAACTAGGGTTTCCTTTCACTTGAAAACTTTTGACCCTCTATAACTTCTTTCACATAGATCTGTAACCTGCCATTGTATCTAGACTGTAACTATACCCGATGCATGCATCCTCATACATAACCTCTACTCAAGGAAAGTATGTCTTTCTCTAGTCATGTGCCATATAGGTATGTGTAATCATGAACAAGTATAATATTCCTCACATGATCTTAGTCATCAACCCCTTTTTGATATTCAATTTCTCAATACATCAATAAATACAAGATCTCAACCATGTACCATAAAAACTCTTAGCCATATGCCAAGAAATACGAGATGTGTCTCAACAAGAAGTATCAATGATAAATATACCGGCATTGTATTTCTAAAGATATGACTTATACAAAAGATCCCATGTAGCCACTAGTCTCTCTAGGGAGAATCCTCAAATCTCCAATGCCATTCCTCATGCATACATCAAAATCCAACTTATCATATAAATAAAACATACCTTTTGAACCAATGGATGGATATGATGTATCTTAGCACTCTAGACCTTCCTCAGAGCTTGATCTTAGAATATAGAACCTTTGCACCTTCATCTTCTCAAGTTTCATGGTTGTATCAACATCTACTCACCCTATACACAGTCATCCCACGTACATACTCACCCTATACATAGCCAGCCCATGTACATATGCACCCTATACACAGACAACCCATGTATGCCTCAGAAAATAGGGTTTTCTGTGAATCCAAGAATTTTGTCGTCAACCCTTCGTGCTACCTCAGACGTTCACCACTTCAGATGTATCCACAAGTATTTACAAGAATATTTACATAAGAAAATATATATATAATATGTAAAAGTGTGTTTTTATGAGTGAGCTTTGTCTCTTATTTATATCTTCATGTAGCCTTACACTTTCCTTATTTTAGGGCTTCTTCATTTAAAATATTTTCTTTTTGGAAAGCACTTTGACTCTTGGGGGCTTCTATAAGACTCATGAGGGTTCTCCAACTTCATATGGTCATAACTCTGTAACCGTGAGGAGTTATGTGACATTCCACATACCACCGGAAACGACATGACAAGAACTATCCATATAGGATATTTTCACTCATAAATTCACTTTCATTCATATCATTATTCCTCAAATAAGCATGGGTTCTCTCACTCTGAAAATCGTCTTCCCGTGAGGGCTTTCACCATAAGGGGACCACTTTGGAGTTCATCCATTTTTACTTATTATCAACCATGACAAGACAATAATGAGTCATCTTTACATCAAACAATCTTGGGTCCATTACCCAAACCTTGTGCCACGGGGCTTTCTTCAAGGGTTGACATCAATGACAACCAACCTTAATCAACAATATGTACAAATTTGTTCTTGTTTAAAGTTAGGGTTTGTGACTAATATAAAACTAGTCCCGTGAGACTAAGGTAAAGGTTAATGAATATGCCATTCTCTTGTTGTTGAAGTTGAGGGAGGATTGCAGGTCTGTGATCATATATGCTAGGTTAGCTACAATATCAGAGGTATGTTTATATGCTTAGTTTTAATTTTCATCTTGGTGATCTTGTGGAGTATGCTTGAGGCATGTCTTGGTGAGTTTTTAGTATATGTATTGTGGTACATATTGGATGTATTATACATTTTGTTTGAGGTAGATTTGTTGAGGAAAATTGCTGGTGCATATCTAGGATACATTGGTATATCATTTGATGCATTTTTTAGCACATGGTTGAGGTACATGTTGGACATTTGGTTGGTTTTATATCAGTGATATTTTGGCACATATTTTGATGTGAAGAGTACATGGTTCATGGTTTATAGATGATGTGGAATACATATCTTGTGTCATTGGTAAAATCACATCTTGGTGATTTTGGTATATGATCTAGAAGCATATCTTGGTGATGGTTGTGATTTGTTTTTTTTTATGCACATTTTTTTTATATTGTGCATATGGTTGAGAGTTGTTCTCTATGATTGATCTATGTGAGTATATTTGGTTTGGTTGATGAGGTTGACAGTGACAGGTTGACGTGATAGGTTGTTGTGATAAGTTGACAGTGATAGGTTGACAGTGACAATGATGGTATATCCGTCCAGTGACAGGTTGATGTGGAAGTGATAGGTTGGTCTACATTTGGTGATAGGACAAGGCAAGGAAAGGAGGTTGTATCCTCCTTTAGGTTTTTTCTAGAGAATCAGGGAGTTGGAGCTTCCTTCAGGTTGGAGCCTGTAAACTAGGGGGTTGGATGTTCCTTCTAGTTGTAGCTGGTAAATCAGGGAGTTGAAGTTTCCTTTAGGTTGGAGCCTGAGAATTAGGGGGTTGGATCCTCCTTCCAATTGGAGCTGGAAAATTGGGAAGTTGGTGCTTCCTGTAATACCCCTAGGCCAAACCCCAATTATACATATAAATGTAAATGCAATTATATATATATAAGTTGGTGATTTGATGGTAAAAGGTATTTGGTTCGGTTTTTCCCACATTGAGTTAGTGCGTGAGAATATCATACCAAATAAGTGCACACATTTTATAATGTATCGTGCACCTGTGTAAGTGTGTGAGGACTGCGCATAAAAATAAGGGTGTGCACCATCCAAAGTTTGCGTACAATGGGTAAGAGCACGGTTTTGGGGCCATAGTGCCTTTGTGTATATGTATTTTGAGGCCAGAGTGCCTATGCGATTATTAGGCCGGAGAGCCATATGTTAAATGGTCAGTGATCCATTATTGTAATATGTAATCACATGAAAATATTAATGAAAACACGTCACTACTGCAGACCATCCATGTAAAAGAGTATGAGGGGATAAAATTCACTAGATAAGGAAATGGGGGCTAAGAGTTAAGGATAAGGGGATAAGCTAGAGGGGCTTAATCTCAAAGGAATATTATATTTAAATTCCTTAAAGTATAATGTATGAATAATTATTTTATCCTAAGTTCTAAGGATGGGGACAAGTGGGCCCAAGGTAGTTCTCAACATGACAAGTGTTAATTTGGGAACATGCATACATACCGTTTGGACTTAGTTCATTTTTCGATCATTCTACAATCATTCCTTCACTCACTCAGTTGTCATCCATACCCTATTGTTACTATACTTGTACCCTAGTGAGATTTGGGGATGGACTAAAGAAGCAGGTTGTTAGGTTCATGGGATATTGAAGAGGTGGTTTGTCAAGCCCATGAGAATTCTCTCCAACTGAGAGAATTGCTAGGAATTGATTCCCTAAGGTGCCAAACTACAACTACAGGGAGATGAGACTTCTTGTTGGACCTATTGCTGAAGCCCGTAAAGGAAGTGGGGAAACCGAGTCACTGTTGAGCAGAGAAGGGGCACACTTCCTAGGGTGGGACATGCATGTGAGGAATGAGGGATTGTAGGTTGTCACTTTGCATTGGCACCTGTGACTAAGTTTTCCTGCTATTGGAGATACCTTATCTAGTTTAGGAATCCTTTACCCAGGTGAAGTTTAGTCCCATCTCAGGGGTGACCACTGCCGAGAGTTATGAGTAGTGCAGTCCAAGGGTAGGGGGAACGTATGTTGCATGCATATTTCTGTTATTATTTTGTATGAATCTGTGCATTTGCAGAGTATTTTTATGATTTAAATTAGTATCAAAGTTCAAAATTTTAAGTGGCATATCCCAACAGGTGGATTGGAGTGTTACGAAGTGTTATCAAAGCATAGTTTTCAACACTAAGCTTGGATTGACCGAGTTAGCAAAATGTTGAAGAGAAAATCTGTAGAGAATTAATTTCTGGAGCAAGTCTACAACTTGTTTATTAAATTATTGCATTAAAATTGAGACAAATCTCATGGGTAATGTGAAGAATCGAGCTAGAAATTAAATTTAAGTAATGTCTATTTATATTGGGGAAAATTTGGGACTGTAGATGGCTGAATATTTGAGTTTATGGATCATCCATGTCGCCCAAGACAAAATTGGGCAAAATTGGGCAAAATCCCCAATTTTTGTAACAAACATTATGAAAAAGCTAGCTAAGCGTGGAAACATAATCATGAACAGATGCACACACTAACATTTGATACTGCGCGGTGCAAAGCTGGTGATGCACGGAAAAATAATGGTGCGTGGGTGTGTGCACTAAAATTTAGTGATGTGCAGTGAAGAGTTGGTGATGCACGAAAAAATAATGGTATGAGGATGTGCGCACTAAACTTTTGTGTTGCATGGTGAAGAGTTGGTGATGCACATAGAATAATTGTGTGTGGGTGTGTGCACTAAAAGTTTGGCACTACATGGTGAAGAATTAGTAGGGAACATATAATAGTGGTGTGAGGGGGAGCGCACTAAAATTTGGCATTGCACGATGAAAATCTTATGGAACATGCATAATATTGGTGCGTAAGGTGTGTGCATTGAGTATTGGCAAAGCACAAAGAAAATTTGTTGGTGTGCGCGCAATGTTGGTATGCAGTG
>JASDQU010102109.1:176355-192998 GCA_032191745.1 Picea mariana | reverse complement strand
AATAAAAGGATTATTATTCTCAAAACTGAATTTTACCTTGAAGATCTTGGTCAATTCTTCCCAATATCCTGTCACTCTACACACTTCTAGTTCTATGTACCAATTCTTCAGAGTAGTGCCCAGGGTATGGAAAAACAAGTGAGTCCATTCTTGTTTTGGTATCGATATCCACTTCGCAATCAACTTTGTAACATGATCTGCTAGAAAAATTAATCCACTATACTTTGGCATGATACTTTCAATCTCTATCCTGAATCTAACTTGTAATAACCTTTTGCACTGCTTCCAATACCTTATTCCATCTTTGTGCGCAACCCACCATATTTTTGAAGTCGATTTCAGTGTGACATCTAAGGGAAAGAGTCTTTGCGGATCAGGACTTTGCATTTCAAATTCATTGATAAAAGGTTCTATAGGTGTTAGTCCATTATACCTTGGAGGTTCAACTATTTCGGTTCCAATCCATCTCAATGTGCGGGTAATTCGAGCACACTTCCTTTTCGACACTTCATGCAGTCTTTGTTTCCAATTCTTGAGAGCCTCTTTTGAGTATGACACACTTGAAGTGATACTCCTCCAACTAAGTATGACTTCAACTATAGGATTCACAAAATCATCCATCTGCATAGTCATATTAGATAGATTATCAAGTTCCTTTCTCTTTTCTGGTTCTACATACCTTCTTCCTTCACTGGGGTCTAACAACGCGATAACCTTCAAGTCTTCCACTTCGAATACCATTTTTATTTTATTTAGTTCAATGCTATTCTGATTATCCAATGCCAAATCAAGTCCCAATAGTGTTGGATAAGGTGTACTTCCATCTACTATTTCGATCACTTCGAAGTCTGCTACATTGCACACTCCATCAATATTGACACTTCCTCAAGTTAACCTCCTAACTAGAACAATTTTATGTTGGTTCAATAATATCAACTGGATAGGTGAACAAATCAGTTTCGGCTATTCCATCATCTCCCAAGTCTATCTCTAGATAACATTTGCATCAGACTCCAAATCCATAATTATATTGTCCATTTCGTAAGCTCCTATCGACACATTGAGCCAAAACTCTCTATTTGTTCTCTTCTTACTATGCACCTGGTTAACTGCTTTATGTGCAATAGGTTTCTCTTTCTCTTGGGTACAATGGTAAGTCATTTGGCATAGGATACTCAAAGAAGATTCGTATTTCAATAATTCTAAGCAACTTCTTAAGAAACTTTGCAAAGAGCTTACCTTTTCATCTTTCTTTTCTAAATGGTCATATATTGTAGGTATATCAAACACTGATGCTCTATCATACAAGGGTGGTGCGTCGAATTCGATCTTATCCAGTCTTCTCCCATCAATTCTTTTCTTGCTTGCTGGTAAGTCTCTTTCTCTTTTCTAGGATCAAATAATGTTAATGGCCCTGCTTCTTTTCTTACCCATTGGTGAATTCTATTCCCTTAATCCATCGCATCCGCTCTATTTCTTTTCCCTCCACGTGTAAATTTTTCTATGTTAGGTTGTTCATAACATGCCTTAGTTGCTATCATCTGAACATTTTCATTCGTATTTTCTTGCAATTTTGCTATCAACTGTGGATAATCCTCCATCACATGGTCTAGTGCTATGCAATACGTACATGTTGTGCACGAATTCGAGTAGTCACATGCTAAATGTATGGGATGATTACAATTGTAACATATAACAGGTCCTCTTCCTCGACCTCTAAAGCCTTCGCTGCCTCCTTTATTATAACCTCCTCTGGGAGTATTAAATTGTGGGGATCCTCCTTTTGCTTCTTCACCTTGGACTCTATAAGCATCTGTAATGCACTCTCTCATCAGGTCCAACATGCGACAATCCTTCTCCTCATGCCTGAAGGACTTACATAAATTACAAAACAAATTCCTTGTAGTGCTCTGATATTTATGTATCAATGGACCGTTATGAGGGTGGTGACCCACCATCTTACAAATTTCACACCATAAACCTCACGGATTTGGGAATCTTGTATTCAATTATTGCTAGAATACTGGACACTTCTCTTTATGATGGCCTATTGTTTTACAAGTGATAAAATCAAACTTTGTCATGCTTTTCTTTTCCTTTCTTAATATCCCGTAACTGAATAGTCAGTGTTGTCGGTTGTTACTATACTTGAGCCATCCCTGCGTTATTATCTCCAACAAGGGATGCTTCTAATTTCATCACAATTCTTAGAGCTTCCGACTACATCACACTATTATTTTGTGTCAAAGTGCAACGTATATGAAAAATAAACCTGCAATAAACCATTCTCTATGTTGTTCATCCAGAATCTGGAACATTAACCAATCTTTCAATATCTTAAACCTTTGATCATAGTCCCATACTGATTCATTTACTATCTTCTTGATCTCCTTCATCTCCGTAATTCACTGCGACTGACACTTAAGCTTCTATAATTATTTCAACAAGGCTTGTCTTACCTTTTCCAATGTTCTCGTCTATCATGCAGGTGTAGTATTATGATATTTCATATACCATAATAGTGCATGATCTCTAAAGGTTGTTTCCAACAACGCAATATTCAATTCATCTTCCTAGATTTTATTCATAGTCCATATCATGTTACAAATGAATAGATTCTATTATGGATCTTCTGAACCGACCCCTTGAAATAGAGGCATCCTTAAGGTGTGATCTACCCCTGCCATCATGTTCTACACAATATTATTTCTTGATAATACTAACTTATTCTGACTCGATGTACTTCTTCCACTACTTTGATTACTCCCACTACTATCTTTACTTCCTGCACTAACTACAATTGACAAAACTTTTGATATTACCTTAGTTCTTGGTGATGCACATAGGTTCACATGTTTGACGTAGAGTCCATTATGAGTGGGATCCTCTTCTACTGAACTGAGATGACATATATTTTCTTCTGTGTGCATACTCCCTTCAATCTATAATATTGCACCAATGTCTCTTTCCTCATTCTCACTGTGCTTCCCTTCTCTCTCAACCATAATCCTCTTCTTATTCGATATAAATATATTACCACTACATAATTCTCCAATTTCTTCATTTGTTGTAAACTATTCTTCACTCGACATCCTCAGCCCATCCATTCCTCATTCCTTATTTTCATCCCTTTCTATGCTCAAATCATTCCCTAGTGAGCCCCCAGTTCCCCTATGTGTCTAAAGGTGTTTAACAATCAAATTTCATTATTATCACTCATTTGTCGCAATAACTCCTTAAAATGCGTTAACTATTTTCCATGTGTATTTCTCCTTTACCAAAATGTCATGCGATATGATTCTGCGTGATTCCCAAAACTTATCCAAAATAAACTACTCCAACAATTCCCAATCCACCTTACTAAACAGATAGTTGTGAAACATCTTGAAAATTTATCATACTGCCCCTGTTTCCAATTGTTAAAATCATCTTCAGAATCTTCGTTCACAAATTGAACACTCTGCCAAGTTACTGATCCATCTCTAATGGGGTTAATAGAATCAACTAGTTTTCCCGCAGTCATATTATACAACTGATCAAGGACATTTGGCTCCATATTATCATCCATAGGTTTAGTATATCATGGGCCTTGGTATGTATCTAAAGGCTGAGTGAGTTGCATTCCATCAAACTCAAAATTCATAATTTCCTTTTTAAGATCAATGACATCATAGTTTTCATAATCACAAACAATGCCTAACATGACCAGATATGGATCCTTCTCACCCATTATTTCAATAACCTCAAAATCAACTACTGTTTTGACACCAACCAAATCTAATTCTACATTTTTTAATCTTCCTATTGGAAAAATGCAGTATTGATTTTCCATCCTCAGCTAAATAGGAGAATATACTAGCTTGGGTTTTCCTATTGCCTATTAAATCTTGTTAGAAATAATGTTGACATCGGAGCCCAATTCCAACATAACATTCTTAATTTCATTGTCATCCAACTGGATATGTAACTTGAATTTTCTTCCATTTCTCCTCTTCCTTCTCTGTATCATACTTCCTTTCGTTTCTGGAAGGTTAGCAACAATGAACACTTATGGATTTCCTTCATCTCCCAAGGCCACTTTAATGGTATTCCATAACTTCTCAATAAGTCTTTCATTTTCTAAAACATCAAAGAATAACTAAAACCAATTATTGAAAACTTTCTATGATATACTTGAAGGCTCCAATTGAGTAGATGACTCTTTGACTATCCTTGGTTGATGATGGGTCAACTTCAAACTTGTTTCTAAAAATTTAGGTGTTAATGGAACATCAATATGTCTGAACATATTTACTTAATTTATGAAGAATTCCTTCTGCCACATAGGATCATACTTGGCATTATTTGGAGTAGCCTTCTGAATCTTGATTTGACGCAAACTCTCTGCATCAACTATAGTATTTTCTGCTCCCCTAGCGATAATAATAATAATAGATCCGCTCCCTTCAACTATAGTTCTTGGTTCAGAATTGATGAAATTGGCTCTTCTATATCTGGCACAATCTTCTCATTTACAAATGAGATCAAGGGAGTCTTTAGTAGTGTGAGTATTATTCCTATAGTGTGAACACCAGGGTCTTCTTGAATTGGAAAATTTGTTGCAATATGCCCTTTGTCGTAACAATTGTAACATCGAACTAGTTCTCTTCCACTAATTCATCCACCTATGTATCCTCCTCCACCTTTGTGACCCCCTCCAAATCCTTGAGGTACTTCATTTACCCTGAATGCGGATGGATCCAGTCTATCTGCAAGCACATCTAGAGCACAATATTGATTAGTATTATGAGCTGGATAACCACAGAATTCAAAATACAATGTATTAAAAGTAGGTGTATATTTATGAAGAATGGGGCAATGTCGTGGAGAGTTCCCATGATTTCTACATATCTCAAAATATTCATTAGTTTGGACTCCCTAATTATTCAAAAAGGCATGATATTGGATAGGCCCATGAAATGGTGATGTAGCATGAACTTGCGCAACTCTTCTTGATGGTCCTACTGGTGGAGGTGCCATCAGAATAATAGAGGGACCTGCACCTCTTAGTCTCTAAAATTTGGTCACTAGGTGACCTTCTGTGTAACATCATGTACACCAAATTTGAAGCCAACCTGCCTTGGAAAGGGCCAACTCCTGAATCTTTTCAGTCGATGCATATATTTGACCTTGCAGTTGTGTGAGATTTTCATCTTCAGCAGGTCTCATAACTCTTAAGGTTCTCAGATATCCTGCCATGGATTCAATCCCATATCCCGCTCCAATGCTTCTCCTAGAGTGGATATCCTTTTTTGTGTCAGAGGGATGCAAGTCAAAGGTAATGATCCTTGAATGAACCACTCCCTTTGATGATCTTCATGAATAGGGTTTACCCAAGAAAAGTTTGTAGAAATATTTACTGAGGAAATTACCAGATTTTTTGATGATGTTAGGGGAATAGGTGATTCAGGGATGGTTCCTTGACATCTGGAATGAATTTATTTGATATGGGGGGTCTTTTTCTCCTACAATGTTGCATTGTTTTCCTGATGCAAACTGATATCTTTTTGAGTTACATGTTTAGATTATTCTACAAATTATTTTGAGGTCTAGGCTAACTCTCCTTCCTTGGTGGTGGAATATACCTTGACTCTTTCATATACTTCCTCTAAATACTCTTCCTCTTGTTTGCTACCTATGGAACCTTCACCTTTCACACCCCTTCTTTATTTCCACCATTGATTGGCCATTCTTCCTCCTCTTTGCAACTTTTGCAACTCTTCAAGATTTTCTCTATCACCACCGTCTAATCCAACATCTTTCCTCAAATAATCAGTTCACTTCATCATTGTCTTCATCTAGGTACACCACCATTCAACAATGGAAACCCACTTCAAAGATCATTTTTATCTTGCACTCTTCTCTTGATGCCCCCCCATATATCAAATAAAACTTCTTGCTATCTTAACTCATGAACCCTCCTAGAAATCACCTTCCCCTGAGCATAGGTGTTTAATATACGATGTTACCTAAGGGAACAAGAAATATTCCTTCTTCTACTAGGAGAACCTTGATCCACAAAGGTATTTCCTGTAACAATATTCCTCTGGCTCGTTCTTTGAATACAACTTCGACTTTCAAAACGGCTTGGTGATTTTCTGCAACAAACTTGATAATTTACCCTTCCAAAGTATTCTTCACCCAAAAAACTATAGCTCTCAATATTTGGTGATCTAGTCGATGAAGAGCTGCTAGACTCTCAATAGTCTAGTTATATTTATTCTTGACCCAATATTTGTATTTTGGGGCTTCTTGTAGCCGATCTAACCACTGAAACAAATCTTGAGGGAATTTAACCCAAAAGATCCTGTATTGGTCATTAGAAAAATCCAAATAGAAAACAATATCTTTCACAACCCTAAAAACCTTATGCCATAACTTGGCCTCCTTCCTTATGAATGAATCACACTTACATTCCCACCAGTTTTCAACATCGGACTTGTAGATCATATGAGTAATCCTCTAAAACTGTTTCTAAATCTTGGTCCCGACAACATAATCATTTTTTGGCACAAAATCAAGACCAAGGTTCTCCACAATTACCAACAAAAATATTCCTTTGTAGTCTAGGAATGTTTGCATATTCAACCGTCCGCAAGGGAAAAAGGTCTCCCTCAAAGCATAGTCGAGACTTGTATGATTAAGGGAATTATAGAGAATATGATGTCAAATATATTTTCTACAATACTTAGATCCATATATTAAACTTTGAAATTAGGTTGCGACAACATTAATATAATAATGAGAAATGAATAAGCATATATGTAACAAAACTACATAACCATTCATATCATAATAGATAACCATAAACTAAATTTTGAGGCCCCAAATCACATCATTTTATTAGCTACAACAGTAAAAAATACTTCATACATTTCAGATCTGAAAGATCATGCCTCAAAACACATAGATCTTCAACACATTATCCCACTGGGTGAGATCCAATTATTACATATTCAAATAATACTCTTATGGGATTCATTACAGACTCAAGACTCACCTTAGATGTAACAAAAATAACAACACTAGACAATTCCCAAAATTAGTAATAATAACATTAACCTTTTTCCCTTTACACTTTCCTTTTCTTTATAATTGTGTGCCTTTGACAAAGTTGATTGACTAAACCAAATCTGCTTCTTCGCCTACCTGATATTTTTTTGATCCGCCCCCAATTTTTCCTTTTCCACTACTTTCAAAGCTTCCAAGTGTCACGCGGCGCATTTGAATTTTTCCTTCGGTTACTCATCCTTATCACTTTATCTGAAAATGAAGGGCCCAACAGATACTGAGGGGCCTATATTCATAAACAACATGACACTTCCACATAGATGGTTGTCCTAAAATAACATTACAAAATCAAGAGGGGAAACATCGCACAATACCTCATCTTTGAAGGAATTGATGTTGTAATGTAGAAGACATTGTTGGTTGATGTAGATGTCTCATCCCTGGTTTAGCCAATCATTGGTGTATGTATGAGGGTGCGACATCATTGTTAGGTTTTACCTCTTTGTTGGCACAGGGGCATACCCAGGTTTCAATGCTCAAGAGTGCACCAACAAAGCCCTAACTACCAGCCCTTTCGACAACACCTACGAAGCAGATGAAGTCTCACTCGAGGTAGAGGAAGGGGTGGTTGCAGGACTTAGTTGTTTGCAACCTTAGCTGGGACACAGATCTATGGTTATATTTCTTACAATGCACTTAGCATCAGTTATTCCTTAACATAAATTCATTAATATATTTCACAGAAGTCACAGAGCATCGCAGTGAATACTTATACTAAGAATGATTCAATACTTATCTACATAAATATATGTTATATTCAACTGATCAAGTACTAAGAATCTCATATATCATATCTAATTTTCATTCATTCATCAACAACAGAGAGCATAACTAGATCTACTTAATCACATCAAGCACTTAGCCAAGAAACAAATAACGACATAAGAGTGAAGCACAAACCATTATACACGCAGTTACCATGGTTCACCCCCACCCTGGGGCTATGTCCACAAATTCTTCTTTATATTATCGTGGTCAAGAAGTTACAACACAAAGCTTCAATGACCCTTACTTCACACACGACAGAAGGTCTGTGCAGCTCACTAGATCCTTCTTCCTTGCACTTAGCACAAAGATTTCTACTGTCTCTCATAGGGACTTGCACTCAGCTATGCAAGTCTTACCAAAATGCACAGAGCCTTACAACACTTGATCACATAGATCCAACTCTTAGCACTGTATCCAACTTGCACTAAGCAATCACCAAATTCACTAAGCAACAACCTCCTCTTATTTCTTACATTGCCTATCTATTTATAGATTACAAAATGGGCCTAAACATGGGTAGACCCACGAGCCAACATCCCTTTCCTATTACATCAACCCAAAACTCTAAAATGGACCCAAAAATAGGTCTTGCTTCCTTAATTTCTGCTTCGCATTGCGCTCCATCTTTGGCAAGCTGTCATAGTCCCCAAAAGTGGTCAAGTATGACCAAGTACTCTTCAAAACTTGGTCAAGGGACAACTCTCTTGATGACCTCTGTTGATATTAGGTTCGTATGGATACCACTATCAACAATGAAATGGAATTTCATCCCTTCCACCCTCATATATGAGTGGAAGAGGCACTCCCATTCTTTATGCTCCTCTGGTTCCTCTAGTTGGACCTTTGTGGTAGCCATGGTGACACTGGGTTTCACGCCAATGATCTGTTTTCCCTTATCTGGTTCTGAATTAGAGTCTAAGTTGACATTCAACTTTGGGGATTTCATTTCAGCCACCAATGATTGTTTGGAGCGAAGTTCATTAGTTTTGAGCTAAGGAATTTTGTGGAACTCACACCACTTTCAAGTGTCCTTCTTCAAGTTCCTATTACCTTTCTTTGCTTATGGCTTGGACTAGTTGTCCTGGGGCTGACCATTACTTCTCTATCCCTTTCTCTAGGATTTAGGGCCACCTTTACCATTCTTTTGTTGTGATGGGTTTACATAATTGAAATCCATCTTATTCTTTTGCTTAAACTTTTTCGCGATCTTGACATCATATTGGTAAGAGACTCCCAGTGAGGAGATGTCCAAGAAATCCATATCTGTTTGGATGTGCCTATGTAGGAAACTGCGGTAATTTCTAACCAAGTTCCACTCATATTATTTAATACCCAACTTTGCGTGTAGGGTATGGAATATGTTAGTGTAATCCAACACCGTATGATATCTCTCCTTATGTAGAGTTGTCCATATCGTGTACTAGTCACCGTAGTTTCCAACAGGGTAGTATTACTCCTTTTGGGAATCAAAAAAATCCAACCAAGGGGGTTTTAGCCAAAAAAATTTCATATTCATCTCCGATATTTTTCTCACAACAAGTTTCCCACCAATCTTTGACATGGGGAAGGCCTTTAAGGAGCGCAAAGGTGATTTTTCACTGTTGGAAAATTTTTCGACATAGAATAATACTCTAGCATGCTTAACCATTTTTCCAAAGTGTTGGCATCTATATGAAATTCAAGTAAAGGAATATCAAATTTAACTTGTACCTTGAAGGGAGTCACACCTCCAAGTGACTGCTAGTTGAAGGTTCCTCCATTGTTATTGGTAGTCGTCGAAGGATTTGGGCAAAATTATCCATCATCGTGTTCCTTTGTTGCACTAGGGATTCCTCAAAAAATATTTTGATAGGATCTCTTGCTTCATCGTCTCTATTTTATTCTACCATGGAAGGCTTATTGGACCAATAAGAGTGTTCTTCACCAATATTAACCAGTTCAATACCCAATTCTTGATAGGTTGACTTAGTCGGGGACATGCACAAAGAAACAACAAAGAACAGATTTCTCTGATACCATTGATCCAGATTATGTTGAGGACAAAATGAAGGAAAATATATATCAAATAAACACATATAAATATTGTAAGAATCAAAGTAATACATTTGAATTCAAATTCTATTAATGAATGGAATAAAAAAGATTGTAAAGTGCAAAGCGCACAAACTAGCTAGAATGGTGGTAGCTTATCCTTGAAGAAAGAGACGTGTCAACTACATTCATTTGCAAGAATATAATTACAAAGAGGCCAAAAATTACTTTTAACATAAAAAATCAATGAGAAAACCCTAAACATCAAAAACCCTAACCCCAGAAGATGAAATTCCAAAAGGTTTGTGGGCCTCGATGTGGTTAATTGATACATGAACTTCTCGGGGGCTTAACTTTTTCATACAATATCCATTTGGGATGCTTGATAGCCCATCAGAAAGGTCTATATGATAATTTCACATTCCAAATGGCCCACCATCTACCTTCATCTTTGTGTTGGGCACTATCGCACTAAAATCATTGTTTAGGGCCTCAAAATGGCCTCAGAACTTTGGGACCCAAAAAAATGTAGAAACAATTCCAAGATGTGGAACCATTATGAACCTAGATCACATGTCCCTTCTTGGTTATTGGTAAACCACCCATAAAATCCATGGATATGTTATCCTAGGCTCTAGTGGGTGTAGGTAAGGGATGGCATAAACCTTTCTTTCTGTTATTAGGCTTGTTGGTACAACAAAGTATTCATCCTCTAATAAATAGAGCTACATCTTCTTGAATTATGGGTATTTACCCATGACTATGTGTTTCCAACTGTCTTCCCAACTCCAAAATTCATTGCAACCTTGGAGGTGTGAGCCTCTATGATAAGTTGCAATTTTTTACCTTTAGGAACACATCGCATCTCTAGATTGTATAAAAACCAATTTTGGATATGGTAGTTAGCCTTACAATCACCTTATTCTATGCTAATTTGGCCCTGTAGTTGTTGAAACACTTATTTAAAGTCCTCATCTTTTTTGTACGCCTCTTTGTATGCATCATGGGTAAAGGATACATGTGCATAAGAGTTACCAAAATATAATATTGGATGTTCATGGCCTTAAAAACATGTCTAGCAAATTGTTAGCGTTGTCCTTATATTTGATGACTATATGAAAATTTTGCAAAACCCCATACACTTGTAGTGTATAGTTTGTTGAATCTTACTCCAGGCTTTCAAATATTACATTGGCGAGTGATCAGTGTGGAAAACGGTTTCCATTCCCATTAGAAAGTTCTTCCAATTCTTAACAACTTGAATAAGGGCATATAGTTCCTTATCTTACATAGGGTAGTTTAGGACTCCACCATGAAAAATTCCAGAGTGATAGCATACCAACTTACGTCCTTACATTAAGACCACTCCCATAGCATATCCACTTCCATCCATCTCCACTTTGAAAGGATTATGCAAATTAGGTAATGTAATCACTGATGCTTGACTGATCTTCCATTTCATCTCATTGAAATATTTTGGTTGATTCTTCCCCCACTAGAAACTCTTACCATTAGTTGTTATGGTATGAAGTGGTGCAACTGCAACAATAAAATATTCTATAAACTTCCATAGGTACTGCACTACCCAAAAAAATATCCTATATTCAGTGACATTAGTAGGAACTAGCCACTTGAGGATGACCTCATCCATATTGAGTTCCCTTTTACCAATCTCATACCCCAAATACACCAATGACTACTTACAAAACTCACATTTCTTAAGTTTATCCAACAATTGATGATTTTTCAAAGTCTCTAACACATGCATGAGATATGAGACATGATCAACCCAATTAAAGATATAAACCAATATATCATCTAAGTACACTATCAAAAATTAATATAGAAAGGGATGCACTACATAATTCATCAAACACATAAATGTAGAGGGTGTATTAGATAAACCAAAAAGTCATTACCAACCATTCATATAAACCTTGCCTTATCTTTAAGTTTGTCTTCTATGTGTCTTATTTAAATTATACCTAGTGGTATCTCAATTTGAGATCCAACTTTGTGAAGTACTTGGCATGCTAAAATTGATATATCAAATCATCAATCCTACATTATCAAATCTTGAGGGTGATCTTGTTCAAATATTTGTACTCAATACACATTTTCCAAGTCCCATCCTTATTAGCTACTATGATTATAGGTAACCCACAAGGTGAGTTGCTTGGTCGAATTACTCCCCACTCCAGTAGTTGTTGCAATTGTTTCTTCACTTCATATATTTCCAAGATGGACTATTTGTACAACCCAATATTTGGAAATGGGGATTTAGGCAGCAATTGTATCTCATGCTCCAATTCCATCTTAGGTGGTAACCCTTTAGGATCCTGGAAAACTTCTTTGTATTCCCACAACTTCCCCAATTGATGGTTTTTTGTTATAGCACTTTTTTCCACACTCTATGCATCATGCTTTGGTGGCCTACCCTTTCCCTCTACATACTTAGTTTGCTCATTTTTCTCAGTCAAAAGTAAAAAAATAAATTTTTTATACATATACATGGGCTACAATTATACGATATTTGTATATGTAGGTTTCTCCATTACAACCCACATACATCAAATTTTGTGCTCAAAATTAAAAATATTATGGATTTTCCATGCCAAGTCATGGGATCCATGATCCTTGGCCTTTCATATGTTGGAAATGCTCTGATTCGACCCTTCAATTACATTTGAAGGCTATAAATTGATCCATATACAAGCCTTGAAGGAGGAGAGAAAATTGGAGAGCAAGTACACTCTAGAGAAATTTTTCCTCATGTTACATCGTTGAGTCTACATCCCTTAGTCCTTTAAGTCTGAACTCTCCTTATGTTCAGCCCCCCAATATCTCCCTATCCTGTGAAGGAGGACCCCAATTACTCCTAGAAATATTGATCTTTCCTTGTGGAGGATTGAAGTGGTGCAAGCCCAGGTGGAGGGACTTAGTTTCTTGGTTTCAATGAGTTGTTAATACAAGAGGTTGTCACATATGTACTCTTGTTGATTATATTAATAGAAATACTCTTTTTTAATCCAATTATATGTTGCAAATGTTTATATTATTTTCCATGTGTAAATTTGCTATACATGTTAATGGATTATGCTAACATTTCAAAAATTTTCCATATGCTTGTGTATCTTGGATGTTGAGGACAAGTTGTAGGTGTCAGGCATTGGATTGTGAGCTTAATGGTGGTCTCCTATGAACGTTCAGAGGAGGTAGGATTCTAGCCTTTCTTTTGTTGGAATTTCCATTTATCTAGCATACTTGAGATTTGAGTTGATTTATTGGTGTCATTCCATCTATTGTGGTCCTACCCCAAACCGTATATATTTATTCCTCGTAACAGAATTAGCGACTCCACTAGGGATTCTCCTTTTTGGGGTTAGTTGGTGATTTTTCTCTTTGATTGCTCTCTTTTTTCCTGAGTTTTTGTGTCGCATGTATATTAACAACATGTACATTTCTATATATCTAAGTTGTTTGGCTTAATTCTTACCCAGTTAGTGTTTTTCTTGGCATACACGGGTTTTCCCTGAACAATCGCATACATATGTGGGTTGTATGTGTTTAGGGTGTGTACATATGCTTATGTTCCCTGAACAATCGTGTACACCTTTTTGTAATCCTTCTGGGATCAATTTGTTGTTTGTTGGGTGGGTTTTGAGTGTTTTTGATTCCTCTTGGTTCTTTTTTCTATCTGTTGAGTGCTTGCAGAGTGATAGGAAGCTATGTTATTGTTAAATTTTTGGTAAACTTGTTTCTTGTTATTTTTCTCATTTTTAGTCGTTGCATTTAGGTCTGAGTAGTAGCTTCTTGGTGTCCTTCTTGGCTTGTCTTATTATACTTATGGTAGGCTCTGTCTAAGAGGTTCTTAGTTCATTTTTTCATTTTCATTCCTTTATATTGGAAATACAAAAAAATTGGGTTTTTGCATTGTCATTTGCCTATATTGAAAATACAAAAAAATTATCATTTCTTTTGAAAAGCAAGACTAGAACTTAGTAGAGTGTTTACATGCATTTGTTTCATATGTTGATTCATAACACCAATAGTTTCCTGACCATCCCTCTTGAGTAAACATAAGTCACTAAAATTAACACTTAGTAATTAAAATTGATTAGAAATATTTTATCTTTTAGGGTACACAAACAAGTTTAGGATTTAGGGACTTAGAATAGGATTTTGTGAGTAAATTTCTCCAAGGCTACAAAACTCAACATAGGTGTATTTCCAGGGAGTCGAGAAAACCATTGTATAATTGGTGTTATTGGGAGACTCCACTGAAACCATAGTTAAGCAGGAGGTTGTGCAAGGTTGGTTGCAGAGATATCGCTTTAATACCTTCCTAGCGTCGAAGATATTTCTGGGGTTCTATTCGTATATGGGGGTTCTTGGGGTACCTTGGTGATTCTTGAGATTTGGTCTCAGCTACCCTGCCCATACATTGGACCTAACCTCGGAATGTTTGCCTGAGCATTGGTTATACCACAATGAACTTAGTTTCCTATCCTAGTTATCCCCACAGGTTACTTGGAAGGGTTATTTTGTAGGTACCCGAGTTAGATAAGGATCAGAAATCACACAAACTTTATGGAGGATATTCTCTTCGGAGGGGTGTTGGAAATTTGGTTTTCATTGATGTCAAAACTTGGAGATTGATGTCAACCCTTGGAGAATTCCAAAATCCCCAGAGACGTGGACGATATCATTGGATAGTTGGTTGATGTCATCAGATATGTTGGGTTCATTTGAAGAAGTCTACAAAGATCCCTCGAAGTGTTGTTAAGGAACCCAAAGCTAGTTAAGGAGTATGGAAATGAAGGAAAATGTACTTGTAGGTAATAATATCATAGAGGGATAGTACATGTCACGCCATTTCTCGTGATATGTGGTACACTATGTGGTTCCTCACGATTAGGGACATATGGCCTTGTGAAGTTGGAGGACCCTCAAGAATAATATAGAAGCCCCTAGAAGGTCAACCATAAGTTAGTTATTTTAGAATATCCTAGAAATTCATCAAGAATTTTGCTAGTCAAAGTGGTTATAACAAGAAATTAATCATGGGTAAAGTAGTTGTAACAAAAATTTTGCTATTCAAAGTGGTTGCAACAAGAAATTAATTATGGGTAAAGTAGTTGTAACAAGAAGGTTGAATAGTTAAAGTGGTTGAACAAGAAATTAATTATGGGTAAATTGGTTGCAAGAAGAATCTAATTAAGGATAAATAAGTTGCAACAAATTATTTATGATTTGAATAATTAAGTAAAATTTAGTTACAACAAGAAAGTGGGTTAGTGCTAGAATAAGAAAATTGGGTAAAACAATTACAAGGTATCCCCTAACGAAAGTCACTTGGGAAGTATAAACAAGAATTCAAGATGCTTCCATTAGCACCTACTGAAAATATTATATATATATATATATATATATATATATATATAATTGATTGAGGTAAACAAGGATATCTGAGGTGAATTCCGGAGGGAAAGTGAAGTAAAGAAGGCTGAAAATCCAAGGGATGATGAAGTCTTTTGATGATATGTTCTAAGGTATGTTATTTACATGCCATCTTACCATTTTCGATATAAAGTTTTTGATATAATGATTCAGATATATTAAATTGGAGGCTATTGCAAAGCCATATCAAGGTACCCGTGGTAGAAATTTCATCTTTTGGGTCGTTGAACTTTTGGAGATACAATCTGTGGAAGACAGGGCTTTTGATTAGTCTTGAAATTAGTTTTAAACATGAGTTCGGGGAAAAAAATCATAAATTCTTCATAGAGAATTAAAATGATGTCAAAACAATTGAAATGGATTGAGTACAAGACATCGTTTGTTTTGTGCTAGTTTCAAAATAAGATATCAAATATTGAGCATGTGGAATTTTGTACAAGTTCGATGTCTAGAATAGGGCATAATTCAACAAGGTTTGCCATTTTCTTTATAACTCTTTTTCAGTAATGATTAAAAGAGTGAAACTTGGAGGAATTTCATAAGCCATATTGAAGAAGGTTGGGTACAAGTTTCATAACTTTATTCATTATAAATGTTGGATTACTAAGAGGGGGGGTGAATCAATAATAGCGTAATTATAATCCTTTTTATTCAAATGTTATATCAATGTAGAATTATTATCCAATAATGAGAAATAAGAAATAAAAAATCACACACATACATAGTACACCAGTGTTTTACGTGGAAACTCAAATTAGGAGAAAACCACATAATGCTTTTTCTTATATGTCTTGAAGAATTACATTCATTGGAAGCAACAACTTCCTTTGTTTTCCAGCTGCATCTAGAAGGAGGCTCCAACCCCCTGGTTTCTCAGGCTACATCCTGAGGGAAGCTCCAACTCCCCAATTCTCTGGCTACAACCAGAAGGAGGCTACAACCCCCTATGTTCTCTGTCTACAACCAGAAAGTGGCTACAACTACCTATCCTTGCCCCGTCCAACTTCCCTGAAGTAGAAGTAGAATGATGGAACCACTGTCAACCTATCAGTGTGAGATATATTGTTGTACAACTGTATCAACCTATACCACTGACCTATATTCGATCTGTACAACTACCCTGTAATCAAACTATACATGAAATGAACATGTATCTACAAAAGTACAATAGATACACGACCTGTAGTGATGCAACCCACGTATGTACACACTCTATATGTTATGCAGCCCACATATGCATTCTGAAACTAGGGTTTCCTTTCACTTGAAAACTT
>JASDQU010102109.1:148351-166944 GCA_032191745.1 Picea mariana | reverse complement strand
GGTATGAGGATGTGCGCACTAAACTTTTGTGTTGCATGGTGAAGAGTTGGTGATGCACATAGAATAATTGTGTGTGGGTGTGTGCACTAAAAGTTTGGCACTACATGGTGAAGAATTAGTAGGGAACATATAATAGTGGTGTGAGGGGGGAGCGCACTAAAATTTGGCATTGCACGATGAAAATCTTATGGAACATGCATAATATTGGTGCGTAAGGTGTGTGCATTGAGTATTGGCAAAGCACAAAGAAAATTTGTTGGTGTGCGCGCAATGTTGGTATGCAGTGTGTGCGCGTTAAATATCCATGCCACGTGAAATTATAATTAGTGGATCACATGGAGTATTGACGCATGGTGTGAGTGCACTGAACCTTGGCATCGTGTGGTGCAGAGCTTGTAATGCACGTAGAATATGGGTGCGCGACACAAAATTTGTCCACACTAGATAATGGGGCACGACACAAAATTTATGCATAGTAGATATTGGCGTGCAACACAAACATTGTGTACAGTAGATATTGGTGCACGACACAAAACTTGTGTGCACTAGATATTGGCCCAATAAAAAAGTGGTGCACACTGGATATAGTTGCACGGTGCATGTGCTACATTTTGGCATTGCACGTGTAGAATTTGCACATGATAAATATGGGTGTATATTTTCAAACTATTGTGCGTGAAGTCAATTTTGCAGTCTACAATAACAGAAAACCAATGATTTTCCATGAAATTTGGTATTTTTGGAAGATTATGTTTTTGTAGGGAAGTTTTGAGGCCTTAAACAATGTTTTTAGCTACTTAAAAACAAGGTGCCTTATTAAAAAACAATTCATCTCAAATGAAATATCTCGAAAATATATTTCTAACGGTGTATTCCATTTGTCGAATAGAGTTAGAATGAGTGATTTACAACCCAAACAATGGAGAGTAAATTTTAAGCCCCAGTTAACTTCTAAAGGCCATAACTTCCTTCTCCAGAATCAGATTGAGGCACAAGAGTAGTTTATGGAAATATATTGAACCATAGAACACATTCATGGAGATAAACTAAAATTATGGGCATACTTAAAATGTTTAAGAGGGAATAAAATACACATGTAGCATTCAAGGCCTAAAATATTAATTGGACTGAAACTACAGTAGGTTGTATCTAACAACTTGAAGATTAGATGGGGGTGAAAATTGGCCAGCATGTCCAGAATATGTTTATGAAGGAACCAAATTGGGATATTTCCAAAACTCCAATAGAGTAGGTGCAAAAATGCATAATTGCAGTCCATATTTGCACCTAGTTGAAGTGTGACAAGAAGGAGTTAATGGGAAATTGTCAAATGACCATAATGTTCTTCTCAAGACTCATAATTGAGAAAGGGAGCCGTCATTACAAATGTATTGGATAGAAGATTCTAAATATCCACCCAAAATTTTGATATGGGAAGTTACTTTCATGAGAAATAAGAAGAAATAGCTCTGATGTATTATTGGAACACAATTGTACATAATTTCATGAATTCGTTAAATTGTTTAAACTAACAAATCTTTTTGCCTGCACATTTTACAGACTAACAACATTTAGATCAGAAAAGGATCAACATAGATTTCAAAAGCATGGAAGGAATGGAATATGCACAAAGGGATTACAACCATGAAGATGTGATCAGAGGGATGTATGTCAGTATGGATAATGAAGGTACAAATTCAAATGGACATGGAGAAGGCAAGGAGGAAAGCATGAAATTGGTAGAGACCATAAAAAGTCTACAAAAGGATGTCAACAGTTATAAATATGATAATGATAGGCTTATGAAAGAAAAAGATAAGCAAGAAGGTTTCACCATCAATTTAATACATAAATTAGACAAAATAAAGAATAATATGGATAAGTAGATCGAGTTAAGTAGATCAGGGAGTCACAGGTCTCATGATGAGAGGAGAATAACAACAAGTGTTGGAAGGCATCACCATCACTCCCCAATGCATTCATCTAGGATAACACATAGTAGTTCAAATCCATTCCCTATCATGAAACATAAGAAGAGGTCTGGGGTGGATGAGCTACAGGAATAAATGAACAAAACTAATCCTCCTACATTTGATGGTGAGAAAAAGAAGGACGAGGATGCAAAGAAATGGATTCTAGGCATGAGGAAGTATTTTCAATTGCATAATTACTCTTCACAACAAGAAGGAATAATTTGCATCTATTAGCTCAAGGGAAAAGAATCAATGTGGTGGGACCAATTTGTGCAAGTGAAACACATTGATGAGAATAAGTTTACTTGGAGGGAATTGAAGAGGTATTTTCAAAATAAATAATTGACTAAGCGATACTAAGACAAGAAAATGAAGATGTTCTTTGAACTCAATCTTGAGAGTATGACCATAGATGAGTATGAAATGAGGTTTTTAGAGCTGTTGAAGTATGTTTCTTTCGTCAAGGATTAGAAAGTTAATATGTAGAGGTATTTGAGTGGGATTCCATCATTCATTCGTGATAAAATACAATATGATGATCCCACAACATTGGAGGAAATCATAAGGAAAGCTAAATTCCTTTATGATAAACATAAGGGAAGAATAACTTTCCAAAAATATTGAGAATACAAGAAGAAAATAAAGATGGAACAAGGGAAGAAAGGAACTAAGCCACCATTATTCATAAATAACTCTCAGGGACAAACAACTTCTAAAGAACCTACAATGACCGAGACATTGGGAAAAATACCAAGGCAGTCGCCTATTCAATATTGGGGTTGTGGGGGAGATAATATGTACAAATATTTCCCTCACAAAGGTGAAAAAGTGAGGACATTTCACAATGTACAACAAGTTGATACAATGGAGGACATGCACATAAGTATACCTAGGATCTACATAGCCCTGGATAACAAGAAAGATGAATTTCAGTCACATATGATTGAAGTGGAAGGTAACATCAACAACCAACCCATCTTTATTTTAATTGATTTAGGAGCTATTCATAGTTATCTAGATCCTAACATAGTGGAAATATTTCAATTTCCAAGAAGAAATATTGAAAAATATTGGTTGGTGCAACTGGCTAGAAGAGCTAAAAGGAAAATAAATGAGACGGTTAAAGCATGCCCAATGGACATGAATGAACTATGCACCAGGGAAGATTTGAAAATCATACCTTTAGGTTCCTATGACTGCCTAACTGGTATGGATTGATTGGACCAACATCATGCTATCCTAGACTGTTATAATAAGGAATTTACTTTCTTGGATGAGGAAGGGAACTTAAGGACAATACATGGAATTCCCAGGGCAGTAACCATCAGAGAAGTTATAGCCTATTGGGCCCTTCGTTTTGGTGAATAGAAGTTGCGAAAGTTATGTTTCATCTTCATTTTGGTGAACATAAGTTGTGAAAGCTACTAAGGAGATGGAAAACGGACTAAAGGAAGAAACAAAAAGCGATTGGAAGGAAAACAAAACATCAGTTTTGAAGAAAGAAGTTGCAACAAGATCAAGAACAGGAGAGAAATCTTGGGTTCTCAACCAACAAACCTGGATTGGACTATATATATATGAGATCGATATGATTGTAATGAGATTTTTATTATGAAGGAAAGGTTGATAAAAGGATAATGATGAACAACTAAATGAATGTAATTGAGTCTAATTCAGAGTCTAGTTTACTCATAATTGTTAGTTGAGTTGAATCTTGAGCTCTGGGTAAGAACTAGACTGTCAATGTAATAGAGTTTTGTATTATTGTAGAGTTGGAAAAAGCAAGGGACTGAGATAGCCTTGTCTCACACTATCTGGGGAGTATCTACTAATTATTTGTATATGCGACTTAAGTAGTGAGAAGAACTTGATATATGCTAATACAATTGGAGACCAAAATTTTGAATATATCTTGTGTATTTAGTCTTGTGATTCTCTTGAATGCCACTCTGTATTATCTTTGATGTCTGATATGATTAATTGCTTCCTTGTGAATGGTGACACAACTCTGTTTCTTTATTCTCAATTAGTAAATGTTCAAAAATGATACGGGTTTAATTTATCTTGCGCAAGATTAACATGAATCTTGATAATTCAGAGATTTGTCTAAGTATTCTCCTTAGCCTTCCCTCTCTTTCTCGTCTCAGTTTCACTTCAGGTGAGACTTATTCCCTCTTGGGAGGATGAAAATGCCAACGCTCTAGACTAAATTGGTACCTTTTGATGGTAACTTGAGAAGGACCATGGTTTGATCACTTTTGCGCCAACATAGCCTTGCAGTTGAAGAAAACATAGCCTTGCAGTTGAAGAAAAGTTACATGAAAAGGTGTCAAATATTTGCAACACATATGGAAGAGACACCTAAATATAAGGTGCCAAATATTGAAGATTATTTAGTCCTAAAAGAGATTGAAGATGTATTTAAAGAAATACTAGGATTTCCACCCAAGAGAGATATTGATTTCTCCATCAATCTGATGCTTGGAGAAGCTCCAGTATCCAAGACCCCTTACAGGGTGAGTAAACCAGAACTGAAGGAATTACAAATGAAACTTGAAGATATTTTGAATAAGGGGCATGTAAGCCCAAGTGTGTCACCTTGGGGTGCCCTAATATTATTTGTGAAGAAAAAGGATGGAACATTGATAATTTGCATTGACTTCAGGCAGTTGAACAAGGTAACTGTGAAGAACAAGTATACTTTGCCAAGGATATATGACCTCTTTGATCAGCTAAAAGATGCAAAAATATTCTCCAATATTGATCTCATGTCAGGCTATCATCAGGTAAGAATTAAAGAAGAAGACATAAAAAAAATTCCTTCAGAACCAAGTATGGCCATTATGAGTTCACAATGGTGCCATTTGTGTTGTCAAATTCACCCGCTGTCTTCATGTGTCTAATAAATGGAATTTTCATAGAATGCTTAGATAAGTTTGTCATTGTCTTCCTAGATGACATTCTTATATATTCTAAGTCCGAAGAAGAACATGCAAAACACTTGAAAATGGTGTTACAAGTATTGAGGGAGCATCAGCTATATGCCAAATTGAGAAAGTGCTCATTCTATGAGAAGCATATTCATTATTTGGGTCATATCATTTCAGAGGAAGGAATAACAGTGGACCCAAAAAATATAAATGCCATTGAGGGGTGGGAAACACCAAGGAATGTATCTGAGGTGAGATGATTCATGGGACTTGTAGGTTACTATAGAACATTCATTGAGGGATTCTCAAAGATTGCACACCCAATCACTTCCTTCCAGAACAAGGGTGTGAAGTTTGAGTTAACATCGGATTCTAAAAGGAGTTTCCAACACTTGAAGCATTTATTAACAATTTCTCCAATACTAAGGATTATTGACCCAAATGAAGACTTCAGTGTATACAGTCATGCATGTAAATAAGGTCTTGGTGGAGTCCTTAGTCAGAATGGGTATGTGGCATGCCATGAATTGAGAAAGTTAAAGGAGCATGAAAGGCAATATGCTACTCATGATTTGGAATTGGCATCCATAGTGCATGCCTTGAAGATGTGGATTCACTACCTCATGGGAAAAATATTTAAGTTGAGGACATACCATAGTGGTCTAAAATATTTATTTGGACAACCAACTCTAAATTCCAAGCAAAGCAAGCGGTTGAAATTGCTCAACGAGTATGAACTTGATATAAATCATATCAAGGGTAAAGAGAAAAAAGTAGTGGATCACTCAGCATAAGAGTGCTTGAGATTCATGCTATAACCATTAGCATATAAAGATCAAATTTGAAAGACAAAATTTTGGAGGCTGAAAAACCATATCTACGATATATGGAAATAAAAAAATAAAATACAACAAGATAATTTACAGCAAAAAAATGAAGACTATAAGGCTCTAGAAAATGATGAAATTCTCATTTATAGCAGCATAATTTATGTGCCAAATTCTCAGGAATTGAAAAATATGATATTGGGATAAATTCATAATGTGCCTTATGATGGGCACCTAGGTTACTAGAAAACTATTGCAGTTATAAAGAGCCAATATTGTTGGTTAGGGATGAAGAAAGAAGTTTTTGATTTTATTGCTAGGTGTATGAAATTCCAAAAGGTCAAGGCTGAGAATAGACACACAACTAGTTTGATACAACCATTTCCCATTCCTAAGTGGAAATGGGAAGTGGCAAGAATGGATTTAATCACCCAAATTCCCAGAACAAACAAGCAGCATGATTCTATAATGGTAGTGGTGGATATGCTTACTAAAGCTACCCATTTTATTCCAGTAAAGCTCACACACAAGGAAGACAACATAGTTGATATTTATATGAGAGAAATTTCCCAAATACATGGTATAACTAAGACATTTGTGTTTGACAAAGATCCAAAATTTACATCAAAATTTTGGAAAGGATCATTTAAGGGATTCGGAACAAATCTGGATTTTAGCACAACTTATCATCCAGAGTCAGATGGGAAGACATAAAGGGTAAATCATGTGATAAAATACATGCTAAGGATGTATGTGATGGATAAACCATCCAAATGGGAGGATTATTTACATTTGGTAGAGTTTTCTTATAACAATGGGTACCAAGCATCTCTAAAGATGATCCCATTTGAGGCACTTTATGGTAGAAAGTGAAACACACCAACGAGTTGGGACAACCTAGCAGATAGAGAAGTGGTTGGGCCAGAACTACTTAGGGAAATGGAAGAGAAGACGATGAAAATAAAACAAAATTTTAAGGTTTCCTAGCACAAGAAAAAAATCTATGCTAAGAAGGGCAGAAGTCACATGAAATTTAAAGTGGGTGACCATGTGTTCTTGAAATTAAAATCCAAGATAAGTTCCTTGAAGTTAAGAATTTTTCCAAGCTGGAAACACATTATTGTGGTCTACTTGAAATCCTCGAGAGGATTTTTCCTGTAGCATATATTATTGTCTTACCAACATCAATGTGTATTCATAATGTATTCCATGTATCATTTCTTAAAAAGTATGTACCTGATGCTAATAATGTCACTGGTTGGAATGTGATTCAGGTGGAGCAAGAGGGCGACTTTCAAGTGTGTTTGGTGTGCATATTGGAATGAAACAAGCATATCCAAAATTGAGCCCTATGGCTAGTAAAGGTCCAATGGACCTGGTAGGGTCCTGAAGATGCAACTTGGGAGCATGAGGATGTTATGCGGGAAGAATACCCACATATTTTTAAAGACTTTTGAAATTTTGGTTTTATATGTGTATATAATGCACCGAGGACAATGCATAAATAAGGGGGAGGGGAATGTAATACCCCTATTCCAAACCCAAATTGTACATATAAATGTAAATGCAATTATAAATATAAGTGGGTGATTTGATGGTATAAGGTATTTGGTTCAGTTCTGTGTACATTGACTCAGTACGTGGAAATCTCATACCAAAGAAGTGCACACATTTTATAATGTATTGTGCACCTATGTAAGTGTGTGAGGATTGTGCACTAAAGGAAGGGTGTGAACCATCCCAAGTTTGCATACAATACGTAAGTGCATATTTTTTGGGCCAGAGTACCTTTGTGTATATGTATTTTGAGGCCAGAGTGCCCATGCGGTTATTAGACTAGAGAGCCAGATGTTAAATGGCTAGTGAGCCATCATTCTAATATGTAATCACATGAAAATATTAATTAAAACACATCATTGTTGCAGAAAAACCATGTAAAATAGTATGGGAGGATTAAATATACTATATAGGGAAATGAGGCTAAGAGTTAAGGATAACGGGCTAAGCTAGAGGCACTTAAGCTCAAACTTATATTATATTAATACTCTTTAAAGTATAAAGTATGGATAGTTATTTTATCCTAAGTTATAAGGATGGGGACAAGTGGGACCAAGGTATTTCTCAACATGACAAGTGTCAAGTTGGGAAAATGAATACATATAGTTTGGAATTAGTTCACTTTCCGATAATTCTATCATCATTCCTTCACTCACTCAGTTGTCATCCATACCCTCTTGTTACAATACCTATACCTATACATGTACCCTTGCGAGCTTTGGAGATGGACTGAAGAATCGGGTTGTCATGCCCGTAGGATATTGAAGATGTCGGTTTTTAGGCCCGTGAGCATTCTCTCCAGGTGAAATAATTGCTAGGAATTGATTCCCGAAGGTGGAAAGCTGCAACTACAGGTCTCTAAGACTTCTTGTTTGGAATTTTGTTGAATCTCGAAAAAGAAGTGGGGTGACCGAGGGACTATTGAGCAAAGAAGGGGCACACTTCCTGGGGTTGGATATGCATGTAGGGAATGAGATACTGTAGGATGTTAGTTTGAGTTGGCACTGATGACTGGGTTTTCCTGGTATCGGAGATACTTTATTTGGGTTAGGAATAATTTACCTAGGTGAAGTTTAGTCCTAGATCGGGGGTGACCCATTGCTGAGAGTTATGTGTGTGGTTTAAGGCTGGGAGGAACATGGAAAGTCTACACATAGTTGGTGTTATTTTAAATTAAATATAAGTGTCAATTGTGTGTTAGTTCATATGTTGCACTAATATTTATGCATTTGTTTTCATGGGTTTTCCTCGTGTATGTTGCATGCATATTTATGTTATTATTTTGTATGCATATGTTCATTTGCAGAGTATTTTTATGATTTAAATTAGTATCATAGTTTGAAAATTTAAGTGGAATAGCCCAACATTTGGCTAGGTATGTTACACTTCCTATGAATGTATTTCTTTTGACATATAAGAAAAGCATTCCGTGGTTTTCTCCCGCATTAGCTTTCCACATAAATCTTGATGTACTATGTATCTATGATTATTTTACTATGCACTGCTAATTTATATTGCTAATGATATACTAAACATAGATGATAAACTTATGAATGGTAACTGATCAAGTTAATGTTAATATGCTATGATTATACATTGTGATTTAAAGTGGTTAAAAGTAGTAAAAGTTCTCATATTGATTCACTCCCCCCTCTCATTATTCCAACAACTGGTAGCAGAGCGGGTTCCTTCAAGGAAACATTTTAACCACTGGAAGGTAGATCATCGAGTGCAATGAGAAAGGAGTGTTATTATTTAATGGTCAGAATGGTCTGAAGCATGAGATATGGAGCTCAAGTATGAAAGTGTTTTTAAAGGCATAGGGATATGATATTTGGAAATCACTTGTGACAGGATACAATGCTACAAAGAAACCAAAGACCACAACCAAGAGAGAATTAAAGAAGAAGAACAAAATAGCGATGGATTTCATCTTGGAAGGACTATGTGATTCAACAAAAGACAAAGTGGGAAAATTCTCATTAGCTAAAGAACTTTGGGATAAGATACATAACATCTATTTTGAGGAATCTCCCATCACAGAGCCAGATAATGATAAAGAAGATATAGGTAGAGGACAAGAAGAGAGATGCTCATCATGTCAGATAGATTCAAAAGATGAATATTGTGAAGAAGGCATAGTAGACCTTGAAGTAAAACTGATCAGTGCTTTAGATGAACTAGAAAAATAAAGAAAAGTAAACCATTCACTCAAGAAAGAAATAATAAAGATAAAGGAAATTTTTTAGAGCCTTGAAGAAGTCCAACAGATGATTACGAGCCTAAAAGACCATGTAGAAGAATCCAAAATAATTCAAGAAACATACAAAAGTCATTTGGAAGAAAAGAAATCTCTAGAAGTTGAAATTGTTGAACAAAGAAAGGAAGCAAAAAAAAGATATAAGATTTTGGTAGATCATCTCAAGGAAAGAACTTAGGATTTAAACCAACTTGAATAAAAATTTGGTCAAGAAGAAATAAGACTTGAAGAAGAAATAATCACTTTCAAGACCCAACTTGAAGAAGAAAAAAGAACAAGAAGTCATGAAGATTCAAACGACGAAGAAAGAAGAAGAGCTTGAGAAGCTTGAAGAATAAGTTGTCACACTGAGAGTTAAAATAGTCAAGCTCAACAAGAACATTGAAGTGAGAGAAACATACACATCATCAGTAGAGAATGTTTAAGACAAGCACTCCAGAGTGCTAGAAAAGAAGAATGAATAAAAATGTAAGAGTTATGTAGAATTACTCAAAGGAAGAAATCATGGTCAGCCAGAATAAAAGAAAAATGATAGAGAAACATTTTCAAGAGGACCACCCACTTTCAGGAAACAAATAATATTCAAGCATGATTGTGATCAATCGAGGCATGAATTCAAAATGACTGCACTGTAAAGAAGATCATTAACTCCTAGGTTTAAAAATTTCTTTTATGGTCATTGTTTTATTTGTACTAATGTTGGACATAAGGTTGCAGATTGCAGGGCATATGGAAGAAATGTTCAGGAAATAGATGCTTATGTGGCCCCATGCAATATTGAGTGCTACAAATGACACAACTATGGACACATACCTCATAATTGTATAATCATGATACATCCCTCCATGAAAGAAAACATGAATGCTATATAAACGAAAGTTTGGAGAAGAAACAAAAAACAAGAAGAGTAGGTGAATAAATAATAGGTCCCAGATGTTACACATGAAATTTCCACACCTAGTTACCTCTCCCTAAGTGTCGCAAGTGTCGTNGAAATAAAATATGTCACAATCCCTAGTCAAGGTGGAGGAGAAATATATTATATGAAGGTCAAAATACCTTGTGCATATGAATTAATTATTAATATTCATGAAAAGGAAATTAATTTAGTGTGAGAATCCACATCACATTTTGTTTCCTATTTTCAAGGGGAGGTTGAGGATCTCGTGGATGGTTGAAATATTTCCTCCTTAAAATACTTCAGAGATATTTCCTCCCTAAAATCCTTAAGAGATATTTTCTCCCTAAATATCTTGGAGATCCCATCTTAGTGGATCTGATGAGTGATCCTCTCCATAGTGGTTGAGCCTCCAAATACTATATAATGAGGGATTCCATGGAGAAGAGAAGGCATATTTGAGGTATCAAACTTATGATCTTGAAAAAAATATTTTGCATATCAAACCTATGATCTTGGGAGCATTGTGCAAGGGATGGACGAGGAGGACTTGAAGAGGCTGTTGAAACTGCATCTACATATTGTAAGTGTCTTCTTAATATTCTCATTAATATATGCTTGGCCTATTTCCTTCTATTTTATGTATATTTACATATGCTTGTCTACTATAGATGAATTTCTTTTAATATAGTATGCTAGAGTAGGAGTTTCCTTGTGTCTCTTTGATGTATGTGGTTTGTAGGTATCAAGTTGTACAAACAAGTTTGGGTATCAAGATCAAATTGGATCAATGAGGAAAAAAAACAGAAATAAGTGTTAGCACATATTATTGATAAACGATATGTTTTTAGCCCTGTGGTGGAAAAATGCATGAAAGCTGGCTAAAAACCCACTTTTGGCTCTTATCCTAAGTTTTTGATGGTTGGACAGCCTTGGTGCATTGTGTTAATCATCGTACAGATCTTAGTGACCAAAATATGCATGCTCAGATCTACGACGCACAACCCATATCATACCCCCCCCCTCCACCCCCCCAACATTCTTCCTTTAATGAGGGGGGGGGTCTGAGTTAGTGGTTTTTGGGTGCGGTCCCCCCACTAACGTGGTGCCTCCTCATCAACTCAGACCCCCCCCCATGATAAACCAATTAACACTACCCCCCCCTCTAAGCTAAACCTCTTACTGCCTCTCGATATCACCAATTTATCTTGGCTACACTTGTCCCCCACTCACATACTCACGCTCCTGTCCCTCTCTCACTGTCAGAAATCCCTTTTCCCTTCTGCCTCTCGCTTCCTGACATTTTTCTCCCATATCTCCTCCACCTGTGATGTTGTCCCCACTTCAACCTGCCACCACAGTCTCTCCTTCTACCACCGCATCCTCTCCCCCTGCTTCCATGTCCTCTCCCTTCGCCGCATCATCCATGTGCCTTTACACCTCATCTTCCCGCGTATTGGCGACCACACCTCCTAATCAAATCTCTACTACCACACCATTCCACATGGCCATTGCTCATTCGGTGAAACCTATGAGTCTGCACTATCGTCTCACCATCTCCCCTCGCCTTCATCCACGTCTGCTTGTTAGTTGTCCCGGAAAGCGTCCAACAAAGCTCTAGATGACAAAGAGCAAGGAGAGTCCACCACATTCTCTAGGTGTAGAGTTGACTTGGATTGTCCTGATCATGATGAAGATAGTTAATGAAGGTGAGGAATGTTGGTGAAACCTCGTCTCACTCCTTAAATATAAATCCAGAAGGACCATCAGCAAGTCGACTCTTTTGCAAGTCCCTTCTGAAACATGATTACGTCTGACAGAAGCTCATGTCTAACAGAAGACTGCATGTGCAGTCTGCTAGAGAACATGTAGATGTAAATGCAAAGACCCAAGCATTCCTCTGTTGTTAGTGGCAAATTGTTCTGAGTATATAGGGCCCATTTCAATATTTGGTCCATGTTGATGGTTGAGCTAGGATCCCTTATTGTAAACTTTTGATGAAGCTTTTGGATTTCTGGTTATGTAACATGATTTGAGGCTTCTAGTTTAATCTGAGTCATCTTCTTTTTCATGTTGTTTACCTCTAATGATGGAGTGTCCATGATTGAAAGATTCACATGGATTGTTATGGACGTATTGTAATGTAGGTTCGATTGTAGTTCTATTGTAACATTCTTCAACCTTTTCTGAAACTTCGAATCCAAGAGGATCTTGTTTTCTGAGTTGTTCCTCCTTAGGCTATTGGAAGAATGGATTTCCATAGAATACCTCTACATTATTCTCTCTAGTTATTACTCCTGATCACCCTTACTACAACTTACTGACATAATTTAATCAAGACCTCACCTTCTTGTGCATATTGTTCTAGTTTTTTGAGTTAGAACTATATTATCTTGAGTATGCACCCATTCGACCTCTTTTGAATGTATTCATTGTGAAATATAAATTGATGGGTACTGGGCTTACCTTCAACACAATCTGAGGGTGACTTCTAGTGCTAACATTTCTGGCGCCACTATTGGGGAATGAATTGAAGACATTTCCCCGGGATATAATGACAAAGAAACTTTGATTCTGAAGGTGCATCAGACATCAGTACCTTTAAATATTCCAACTTGCACTTGGAAACTCCATTGTTTCGACTCCACTATTTCAGTTATGGCTCCTAAAGGCAGACAGATGAGGTCCACTCCACTGTTCCCTCTAGCAACGCCTGAAGCTGACCCAGAGGAAATTATCATAAAGGTAAAGACTGCCAAAAAAGGTACCTCCACTGCTATACCAAGTTTTTATGATAATTTGCATAATCCCTCTTTACAAACTCTAGTAGTTGTTTTTTATTCTCCTATTATACAAGTTGTTGGAGTTTCAAGAAATTTAAATTTTGGGAGTTTTCGTGTTGATTTCTCCCCTCCTATTCTTGGTTTGGAAGGAGAGATATTTGACACTCCTATCTCCCCTGAATTTGTGAAGTGGTTTAGACCCAAGACCTTAGAAGACTTTCCTACTCCATACTTTACTACTCCTCCTATTAGAGTTGTTGAAGCTACAAAAGGAGAAACCTTTGTTCCCTCAAGCCCCTTATCTTTATCTCCCAGAAGCACTGTCCTAGTTTCACCTGTCCGAAATCCATCCCCTCCAAGTTCCCCTCCAATTCACATCCCAATGGCAGGTGCTAATCCCCCCAGAAATAGAATGGATGCTATAGTTGATGCTAGGTACGCCCCTCTTGTTCTACCTCAGCCTATGAGTGCTCTCCCAGTTGATGGCTACCTTAGACAATTGCCCGAGTTTGTAGGTGAGGAAGATATAACTGTAGAGGAGCACCTTGCATCCTTCTATAGTTATGATGACAATTATGTCATTGTTATTGAATATGTATGGATGAGAATTTTTGTTCATAGCCTTGATGGAGAGGCTAGGAAATGGTACAGGGCTTTGGCCCCTTAATCTATTGATGGGATTGAAGCCCTTGATGAAGTTTTTTTAAAGAATTGGGGTGATATAAAGGATTTCCTTTACTATATTATAGAGTTCGGATCACTGAAGAAATGGGAAGGGGAATTTATTTCTGACTTCTCAAAGAGGTTTAGCCTACAAAAATCTCTGCAAAGATTACTTATTCTAGTGATTTTGACCCTGATTTCTGCCTCCTATTAAGAGAAATAAGAGATACCTCCTTGGCTCATATGCAAGATGCAATCATTGAAGTAGAATCTAATATATTGACAATTGATAAGATTAGGAGTAAGTCTAAAAGAGATAGAAGAAAAGGTAGGTCTGAAGGTTCGACTTCTAGTTCCTTTGTTGCCCCCCCTCAAATGGATGAAGTAACTAAGTTACTAAAATCACTTTCTGCTAGAATGGAAAGATTAGAATTAGAGGGAAAGCAGAGCTACAAAAATCCCCAAAATATCGATAACAAAGGCAATTTCAGGAGGGCTAACAATGCTCCTCAGATTCTTCCAAGAGATTAGAGAAGCAGGGATAGATATGATTAGAAAATCCAAGCTCCTCTCCAAAATAATATTGTTATCGATGAAGAAGGAGAGGAAGAAGACCTTGATCCTGAACTCCACTGTCTTGCAGACACATCCTCATTTCCTTATTTGACTCAATATGCATACGAGGAGTCTCGCATGGACAATCAACTTAATGAGATGATCAAAGGAGACAAGGCCAACAACAAACATAACAGATATAACCTCAGGTCCAAGAAGAAAGAAGGAATGCTTGATGTTCTTGAGCAGCCTACCAGAGTAGAAAAACCTGTTGAAGATGTAGCAGACAAAACAAAGGTAAGAAAGCACAAAACCCCTCACCAGTGGTTAAATTTTTTTCCCCAAAAGTTAGAGAAACTCTAAAGCCCCTTTCCTATTTTAATTTTGAGCATGAAATACAAAAAAATAGAATCCCTGTACCCATTTCGGAGTTTTTCAAGCATGAAGACTTCAAAAGGTGCCTCTCCAAAATGTTGCAGCCCGAGCCTTCATCTCATTCCACAAACTCAGTAAACCTCCAAGATGAGAAGCCTACAATCATCCTAGGTCCTTTGGTGGAATATGGAGATGATTCATCCCCTCCCTTTTATACTTCACTGAACATACATGATAAGGTGTTGCACAACTGTTTGATGGATTTAGGGGCATCTTGCAATATTATGCCTAATATTTTCATGGAAGAGCTTGGTCTGGAGATTACAAAATATTTTCATGGTCTATATTCATTTGATTCGAGGAAGGTGAAGTGCCTTGGGGTTATCAAATACTTGGCCGTATCTCTATCCAGTTGTCGATGAAAAGCATGATGATGGACATCGTGGTAGCTGATGTTCCCCCTACGTTTGGGATGCTTCTATCTAGATCTTGGATAAAAAGATTGGGGGGGAATTTGTAAATGGAACTCATCTATGCTACCATTCTGGTGTTTGGGGGTGAGCATAGAAGGCTTTATAAGGAATCTCAGTTGGCCTACATTACTAGTGATGAAGAAACCCCCACAAACCATCCTATCTTTTCTCTTGATATAGATTTGGGATCTAGTTTGCTGCAGCTCACCAATGCCCCTGAACCTCCTTTGGAAATCAGAAAGTGGCCCATTAATTTTTGTGAAAAATCCCCTCCTATCACCTCTGTGTGGAAAATGTTCTTCGATGGAGCCTCTTCTAAGGGAGGTGTTGGTGCTGGAGTGGTTTTTTTTTCACCTTCTCAAGAGACTATAAATCTATCCTACAAGTTAGAATTTGAATATACCAATAATGTAGCAGAGTATGAAGCTCTCATCCTAGGTTTGAGGGTTGCAAAAGATATGGGGATTGAAGAGATTTCAGTATTTGGGGATGCTGAGTTAATTGTCAATCAGATCAGAAATCTTTATCAAGATAAACACCCTAGACTAAGAACTTATAGAAATGAAGTGTGGGACCTTATTGACAGTTTTTTCCTATCTTTCAACATTTCATTTATTGCAAGAGAAGAAAACATCATGGTTGATTCTCTGGTTGTTTCAATAAGCAATTTCAGAGTCCCTTTGCCACCAAAGCTCAAGTATGATGTAGAAGCAAAATACAGACCCTCTATACCTGAAAATTTCAAGCATTGGAAAGTATTTGAGGATGATATTGAGATCAAAAGATTCCTTGAGACTATTGATGAGTTTTCTGCACTACATATTGATCAAGATCAGGATTTTGAAAGTGGTCCTCACGCTGATGTTTTCCTGAAAAAAATTGCCAATCATCATATTTTTGAGTTTCCTAGCAATCACATTCTGAAGGGACTAGTTCCTTTGGAAAGACTGTTTGACAAAAATGATGTGGCAGTGAAATTTAAAGGATCGGCTGATGATGCTGATGTAACTGAATGCAACATTGGTAAGGAGAAAGATCCAAAAATTGTCAAGTTGTCGAGCAGTCTGTCAAGGGAATAAAGGGTGGAATATGCTGAGCTATTAAAAGAATTTTCTGATGTATTTTCCTGGAGATATGAAGATCTCAAAATATATGATACAAGCATCATTGAGCATAAGATCCCATTGAAGGAAGAGGCCAAACCATTTAGGCAGAAATTGAGACAAATAAATCCTATGCTACTGCCTATTATGGAGAGGGAGGTAAAGAAGCTATTGGATGCCCAGATTATTGTTCCTTTGAGATATTCTGAATGGACGGCCAACATGGTTCCAGTAAGGAAGAAGAGTGGAGAAATCGGACTTTGTGTCAATTTCTGAAACCTGAAAAAAATCTATAAAAATGACAACTACCCCTTGCGAAAGATGGAGCACATATTACAGAGGGTGATAGGTGCATCTAGGATGTCCATGATTGATGGTTTTTCTGGCTACAATCAGATTTTTGTCTTTCCTGAGGACAGAGAGAAGACAACCTTCACTACTCCTTGGGGTACATTCATGTACACTAAGATTCCCTTTGGATTGATGAACACAGGGGAAACCTTTCAACGAGTTATGGACATCGCCTTCATTGGAGAAAAAGATAAGATTGTGATCATCTATTTGGATGACATAACAGTGTTCTTGTGATGTGATAAAGAGCATTATAATCATTTGAAAAGGGTCTTTTTGAAATGTAGAAGGTATGATCCCTCCCTAAATCCCCAAAAATCTCTATTGTCCATGCAAGAGGGAAACGTATTGGGGAACATAGTATCAAATGAGGGAGTTAGGATTGATCCCAGCAAGGTAGAAGCTATCCAAACCTTCTCACTCCCTAGATCTAGGAAATAAGTTCAGTCTTTCTTGGGGAAAATCAATTTTCTGAGAAGGTTTGTTTCTAATTTTGCTAAAATGGTAAAATATATTACAACCATGTTGAGGAAGGGGAATCAAGTTAAATGGACTTATGAGTCTTGAAATTATTTTGATCAAATAAAAAGGGCCTTGAATGAATCACCTAGGCTTATTAGTCCTGATTACTGAAAGAATTTCTTGATTTTTTCCTTTGCTTCATTTGATATAGTAGCGACGGTTTTATTGCAGAAGAATAATGAAGGATTGGAACAGCCCATTTCCTTTTTTAGTAGGGAATTGAGAGATGTTGAGATGAAATATGACACCATGGAAAAACATGACTATGCTTTGGTGAAATCCCTCAAGTATTTCACGGTCTATGTCTTTCATTCAAAGGCCATTGCATATGTCTCTTCAGCTTCTATGAAGGATATTATAGTTCAATTTGACATAGATGGAAGAAGGAGCAGGTGGATTGCCAAAATCCTTGAATTTGATCTGGAAATAAATCCCACCAAATTGGCAAAAGGACAAGGATTACCCAGGATTTTGGATGAATCTAATTGCAAAGCTTTGGGGGTAAATTTCATCAACACTTGCTCATAAAATAAGTAGGCTAAGCTACCTAATAAAGATTCTGAAGACAACCCTACATTGGTAGGATGTGCTTGGTACAAGAACATTATATATTTTCTGCAAAAGTTGTAGCCCCCTAATGGTATGGAGAAGAAAAGGGCAAGATATTTGAAACTTAAATCTATTAAATACCATCTCATTTACCAAACCTTGTACTGAAAATATCCCTTGGGAGTGCTTTTGAGATGTCTAGACCCACAGGAGGCCCAAAGAATTATGTTTGATTTTCATGAGAGTCTATGTGGGGGGCATCACTTTTGGAGGACCACGGCCTATAAGATTCTCAGGGATGGGTATTTATGGCCTAGTCTATTCACCAATGTTTGTGCAAAGATCAGGGATTTTGTTAAAGGCAAAAGATTCTATGGAAAGTAGTAGCTCATGTCCTTTCCATTGAAGCCTGTGGTAGCTTCGGGATCCTTTCAACAGTGGGGCCTAGATTTCATTGGGAAAATTCATCCATCTTCTAGTGGTCAGCACAGGTGGATATTGATTTCCACTAATTAATTTACAAAATGTATGGAAGATATTCCCACAATGAGTGCTTATCACAAGGTAATCATTGGTTTTCTTGAGGATATTATAGCAAGGTTTGGTTGTTCGAAAAGAATTATCATTGATAATGTTGTGTCCTTCAAGGCCGAACCATTGATCCAATTCTGTGAACCATTTGGAATTTCATTGATTCACTCAACTCCTTACTACCCCCAAGGAAATGGATTTGCAGAGTCCTCTAACAAGAGCCTTATAAACATAATCAAAATG
>JASDQU010102109.1:125579-138012 GCA_032191745.1 Picea mariana | reverse complement strand
CCTAATTTGTAAAACCTCCCCAAACCTAGGGTTCAATTTTCACTATTTATTAAAGGCTCCTCTCTTATTTTTCCTCAGGCTTTTTTGTCCTGAAGATGGATCCTGTTGTGGATCCGAAACGTCGACAAGCTCTCAAAAGCACCGTCACTGTGGTTCTTCCGATATGCTCTGAACAGAAGTGGGGTGACTGAGGGACTATTGAGCAAAGAAGGGGCACACTTCCTGGGGTTGGATAGGCATGTGGGGAATGAGGGACTGTAGGATGTTAGTTTGAGTTGGCACTGATGACTGAGTTTTCCTGGTATCGGAGATACTTTATTTGGGTTAGGAATACTTTACCCAAGTGAAGTTTAGTCCTAGATCGGGGGTGACCCATTGCTGACAGTTATGTGTGTGGTCTAAGGTTGGGAGGAACATGGAAAGTCTACACATAGTTGGTGTTATTTTAAATTAAATATTAGTGTCAATTGTGTGTTAATTCATATGTTGCATAATATTTATGCATTTGTTTTCATGGGTTTTCCTCGTGTATGTTTCATGCATATTTATGTTATTATTTTGTATGCATATGTTCATTTGCAGAGTATTTTTATGATTTAAATTAGTATCATAGTTTGAAAATTTAAGTGGAATAGCCCAACATGTGGTTGGGGATGTTACACTTCCTATGAATGTATTTCTTTTGACATATAAGAAAAGCATTCTATGGTTTTCTCCCACATTAGGTTTCCACATAAATCTTGATGTACTATGTATCTATGATTATTTTACTATGCACTACTAATTTATATTGCTAATGATATACTAAACATAGATGATAAACTTATGAATGGTAACTGATCAAGTTAATGTTAATATGCTATGATTATACATTGTGATTGAAAGTGGTTAAAAGTAGTAAAAGTTCTCATATTGATTCACTCCCCCCTCTCATTATTCCAACAAATGGTAGCAGAGAGGGTTCCTTCAAGGAAACATTTTAACCACTGGAAGGTAGATCATCGAGTGCAATGAGAAAGGAGTGTTATTATTTAATGGTCAGAATGGTCTGAAGCATGAGATATGGAGCTCAAGGATGAAAGTGTTTTTAAAGGCATAGGGATATGATATTTGGAAATCACTTGCGACAGGATACAATGCTACAAAGAAACCAAAGACTACAACCAAGAGAGAATTGAAGAAGAAGAACAAAATAGCAATGGATTTCATCTTGGAAGGACTATGTGATTCAACAAAAGACAAAGTGGGAAAATTCTCATTAGCTAAAGAACTTTGGGATAAGATACATAACATCTATTTTTAGGAATCTCCCATCATAGAGCCAGATAATGCTAAAGAAGATACAGGTAGAGGACAAGAAGAGAGATGCTCATCATGTCAGATAGATTCAAAAGATGAATATTGTGAATAAGGCATAGTAGACCTTGAAGCAAAACTGATCAGTGCTTTAGATGAACTAGAAAAATAAAGAAAAGTAAACCATTCACTCAAGAAAGAAATAATAAAGCTAAAGGAAATTTTTTAGAGCCTTGAAGAAGTCCAACAGATGATTACAAGCCTAAAAGACCAAGTAGAAGAATCCAAAAGAATTTAAGAAACATACAAAAGTCATTTGGAAGAAAAGAAATCTCTAGAAGTTGAAATTGTTGAACAAAGAAAGGAAGTAGAAAAAAGATAGAAGATTTTGGTAGATTATCTGAAGGAAAGAACTTAGGATTTAAACCAGCTTGAAGAAAAATTTGGTTAAGAAGAAATAAGACTTGAAGAAGAAATAATCACTTTCAAGACCCAACTTGAAGAAGAAAAAAGAACAAGAAGTCATGAAGATTCAAATGACGAAGAAAGAAGAAGAGGTTGAGAAGCTTGAAGAATAAGTTGTCACACTGAGAGTTAAAATAGTCAAGCTCAACAAGAACATTGAAGTGAGAGAAACATACACATCATCAATAGAGAATGTTTAAGAAAAGCACTCCAGGGTGCTAGAAAAGAAGAATGAATAAAAATGTAAGAGTTATGTAGAATTACTCAAAGGAAGAAATCATGGTTAGCCAGAATAAAAGAAAAATGATAGAGAAACATGTTCAAGAGAACCACCCACTTTCAGGAAACAAATAAGATTCAATCATGATTGTGATCAATCGAGGCATGAATTCAAAATGACTGCACCGTAAAGAATATCATTAACTCCTAGGTATAAAAATTTCTTTTATGGTCATTGTTTTATTTGTACTAATGTTGGACATAAGGTTGCAGATTGCAGGGCATATGGAAGAAATGTTAAGGAAATAGATGCTTATGTGGCCCCATACAATATTGAGTTCTACAAATGACACAACTATGGACACATACCTCATAATTGTATAAGCATGATACATCCCTCCATGGAAGAAAACATGAATGCTATATAAACGAAAGTTTGGAGAAGAAACAAAAAACAAGAAGAGTAGGTGAATAAATAATAGGTCCCAGATGTTACACATGAAATTTCCACACCTAGTTACCTCTCCCTAAGTGTCGCAAGTGTCGTAAAAGTGTCATATGCACCTTTATAAGTGTCACATACACCTCGACACCATGAAATAACATATGTCACAATCCCTAGCTAAGGTGGAGGAGAAATATATTATATGAAGGTCAAAATACCTTGTGCACATGAATTAATTATTAATATTCATGAAAAGGAAATTAATTTAGTATGAGAATCCACATCACATTTGGTTTCCTATTTTCAAGGGGAGGTTGAGGATCTTGTGGATGGTTGAAATATTTCATCCTTAAAATACTTCAGAGATATTTCCTCCCTAAAATCCTTAAGAGATATTTTCTCCCTAAATATCTTGGAGATCCCATTTTAGTGGATCCGATGAGTGATCGTCTCCATGGTGGTTGAGCCTCCAAATAATATATAATGAGGGATTCCATGGAGAAGAGAAGGCATATTTGAGGTATCAAACTTATTATCTTGAAAGAAATATTCTGCATATCAAACCTATGATCTTGGGAGCATCGTGCAAGGGATGGACGAGGAGGACTTTAAGAGGCTCCTGCAACTACATCTACATATTGTAAGTGTCTTTTTAATGTTCTCATTAATATATGCTTGGCCTATTTCCTTCTATTTTATGTATATTTACATATGCTTGTCTACTGTAGATGAATTTGTTTTAATCTAGTATGCTAGAGTAGGAGTTTCCTTGTATCTCTTTGATGTATGTGGTTTGCAGGTATCAAGTTGTGCAAACAAGTTTTGGTATCAAGATCAAATTGGATCAACAAGGAAAAAAAACAAAAATAAGTGTTAGCACATATTATTGATAAACTATATGTTTTTATCCTTGTGGTGGAAAAATGCATGAAAGAGGGCTAAAAACCCACTTTTGACTCTTATCCTAAGTTTTTGATGGTTGTAAAGCCTTGGTGCATTGTGCTAAGAATCACACATATCTAAGCGACCCAAATATACATGCTCAGATCTACAACGCACAACCCATATCAGACTCGCCCCTCCACCCCCTTGACATTCTTCCTTTAACGGGGGGGGGTCTGAGTTAGTGGTTTTTGGGTGTGGTCCCCCCACTAAAGTGGTGCCTCCTCATCAACTCAGACCCCCCCCATGCTAAACCACTTACCACTACCCCCCCTCTGAGATAAACCTCTTACTGCCACCCGATACCACCAATTTCTCCTACCTACACTTGTCCCCCAGTCACATACTCATGCGCCTGTCCATCTCTCACTGTCAGAAATCCCTTTTCCCTTCTTCCTCTCACTTCCTGACATTTGTCTCCCATATCTCCTCCACCTGTGATGTTTTCCCCACTTCACCCTTCCACCACAGTCTCTCCTTCTACCACCGCATCCTCTCCCCCTACTTCCATGTCCTCTCCCTTTGCCACATCATCCATGTGCCTTTACACCTCATCTTCTCGCGTATTGGTGACCACACCTCCTAATCAAATCTCTACCACCACACCATTCCACATGGCCATTTCTCATTCGGTGAAACCTGCGAGTCTGTACTATCGTCTCACCAGCTCCCCTCGCCTTCATCCACGTCTGCCTGTCAGTTGTCTCGGAAAGTGTCCAACAAAGCTCCAGATGACAAAGAGCAGGGAGAGTCCACCACATTCTCTAGCTACAAAGTTGACTTGGATCGTCCTGATCCTGATGAAGATAGTTAATGAAGGTGAGGAATGTTGGTGAAACCTCGTCTCACTCCTTAAATAGAAATCCAGAAGGACCATCAACAAGTTGACTCTTTTGCAGGTCCCTTCTGAAACACAATTACGTCTAACAGAAGCTCGTGTCTGACAGAAGACTGCATGTGCAGTTTGCTAGAGAACATGCAGATGTAAATGCAAAGACTCGAGCATGCCTCTGTTGTTAGTGGTGAATTGTTCTGAGTATATAGGGTCCATTTCAATATTTGGTCCATGTCGATGGTTGAGCTACGATCCCTTATTGTAAAATTTTTATGAAGCTTTTGGATTTCTAGTTATGTAACATGATTTGAGGCTTCTAGTTTAATCTAAGTCATCTTCTTTTCCATGTTGTTTACCTCTAATGTTGGAGTGTCCATGATTGAAAGATTCACATGGATTGTTATGGATGTATTGTAATGTAGGTTCGATTGTAGTTCTATTGTAACGTTCTTCAGCCTTTTCTGAAACTTCGAATCCATGAGGATCTTGTTTTTTGAGTTGTTCCTCCTTAGGCTATTGGAAGACTGGATTTCCATAGAAGACCTCTACATTCTTCTCTCTAGTTCTTCCTCCTGCTCACCCTTACTACAACTTACTGACATAAGTTAATCAAGACCTCACCTTCTTGTGCATACTGGTCCAATTTTCTGAGTTAGAACGATATTATCTTGAGTATGCACCTATTTGACCCCCTTTGAATGTATTCATTGTGACATATAAATTGATGGGTATTGGGCTTACCTTCAACACAATCTGAGGGTGACTTCTAGTGCTAACATTTTTGGTGCCACTATTGGGGAATGAATTGAAGACATTTCCCTGGGATATAATGACAAAGAAACTTTGATTCTGAAGGTGCATCAGACATCATTACCTTTAAATATTGCAACTTGCACCTAGTGACTCCATTGTTTCGACTCCACTGTTTCAGTTCTAGCTCCTAAAGGCAGACACATGAGGTCCACTCCACTGTTGCCTCTAGCAATGCCTGAAGCTGACCCAGAGGAAATTATCAGAAAGGGAAAGACCACTAAAAAAGGTACCTCCACTGCTATACGAAGTTTTTATGATAATTTTCATAATCCCTCTTTACAAACTCCAGTAGTTGTTTCTGGTTCTCCTATTATACAAGTTGTTGGAGTTTCAAGAAATTTAAATTTTGGGAGTTTTCCTGTTGATTTCTCCCCTCCTATTCTTGGTTTAGAAGGAGAGATATTTGACACCCCTATCTCCCCCGAATTTGTGAAGTGGTTTAGACCGAGGACCTTAGAAGACTTTCCTACTCCATACTTTACTAATCCTCCTATTAGAGTTGTTGAAGCTACAAAAGGAGAAACCTTTGTTCCCTCAAGCCCCTTATCTTTATCTCCCAGAAGCACTGCCCTAGTTTCACCTGTCCGAACTCCATCCCCTCCAAATTCCCCTCCAGTTCACATCCCAATGGTAGGTGCTAATCCCCCCATAAATAGAAGGGATGCTATAGTGGCTGCTAGGTACACCCCTCTTGTTCTGCCTCAGCCTATGAGTGCTCTCCCAGTTGATGGCTACCTTAAACAATTGCCCAATTTTGTAGGTGAGGGAGATATGACTATAGAGGAGCACCTTGCAGCCTTCTATAGTTATGATGACACTTATGTCATTGTTATTGAATATGTATGGATGAGAATTTTTGTTCATAGCCTTGATGGAGAGGCTAGGAAATGGTATAGGGATTTTCTCCCTTAATCTATTGATGGGATTGAAGCCCTTGATGAAGTTTTTTTAAAGGATTGTGGTGATATAAAGGATTTCCTTTACTATATTATAGAGTTTGGATCACTGAAGAAATGGGAAGGGGAATTTGTTTCTGACTTCTCAAAGAGGTTTAGCCTACAAAAATCTCTACAAAGATTACTTATTCTAGTGATTTTGACCCTGATTTCTGCCTCCTGTTAAGAGAAAGAAGAGATACCTCCTTCGCTCATATGCAAGATGTAATCATTGAAGTAGAATCTAATATATTGGCAGTTGATAAGCTTAGGAGTAAGGCTAATAGAGATAGAAGAAAAGGTAGTTCTGAAGGTTCGACTTCTAGTTCCTTTGCTGCCCCCCTCAAATGGATGAAGTAACTAAGTTACTAAAATCACTTTTTACTTGAATGGAAAGATTAGAATTGGAGGGAAAGCAAAGCTACAAAAATCCCCAAAATACCAATAACAAAGGCAATTTCAGGAGGGCTAACAATGCTCCTCAGATTCTTCCAAGAGATCAAAGAAGCAGGGATAGGGATGATTAGAAAATCCAAGATCCTCTCCAAAATAATATTGTTATTGATGAAGAAGGAGAGGAAGAAGACCTTGATCCTGAAATCCACTGTCTTGCAAACACCTCCTCATTTCCTCATTTGACTCAATCTGCATACGAGGAGTCTCGCATGGACAATCAACTTAATGAGATGATCAAAGGAGACAAGGCCAACAACAAACCTAACAGATAAAACCTCAGGTCCAAGAAGAAAGAAGGAATGCCTGATGTTCTTGAGCAGCCTACCAGAGTAGAAAAACCCGTTGAAGATGCAACAGACAAAAATAAAGGTAAGAAAGCACAAAACCCCTCACCAGTGGTTAAAATTTTTTTCCCAGAAGTTAGAGAAACTCTAAAGCCCCTTTCCTCTTTTAATTTTGAGCATGAAATACAAAAAATTAGAATCCCTGTACCCATTTCAGAGTTTGTCAAGCATGAAGACTTCAAAAGGTTCCTCTCCAAAATGTTGCAGCTCGAGCCTTAATCTCATTCCACAGACTCAATAAAACTCCAAGATGAGAAGCGTGCAATCATCCTAGGTCCTTTGGTGGAATATGGAGATGATTCATCCCCTCCCTTTTATACTTTACTGAACATACATGATGAGGTGTTGCACAACTGTTTGATGGATTTAGGGGCATCTTGCAATATTATGCCTAATATTGTCATGGAAGAGCTCAGTCTGGAGATTACAAAATATTTTCATGATCTATATTCATTTGATTCTAGGAAGGTGAAGTGCCTTGGGGTTATCAAATACTTGGCCGTATCTCTATCCAGTTGTCGATGAAAAACATGATGATGGACACCATGGTAGCTGATGTTTCCCCTACGTTTGGGATGCTTCTATCTAGATCTTGGATAAAAAGATTGGGGGGAACTTTACAGATGGAACTCATCTATGCTACCATTATGGTGTTTGGGGGTGAGCATAGAAGGATTTATAATGAATATTAGTTGGCCTACATTACTAGTGATGAAGAAAACCCCACAAACCATCCTATCTTTGCTCTTGACATAGATTTGGGATCTAGTTTGCTGCAGCTCACCGATGCCCTTGAACCTCCTTTGGAAATCAGAAAGTGGCCCATTAATTTTTGTGAAAACTCCCCTCCTATCACCTTTGTGTGGAATTTTTTTTTCGATGGAGCCTCTTCTAAGGGAGGTGTTGGTGCTGAAGTGGTTTTTGTTTCACCTTCTCAAGAGACTATAACTCTATCCTAAAAGTTAGAATTTGAATATACCAATAATGTAGCAGAGTATGAAGCTCTCGTCTTAGGTTTGAGGGTTGCAAAAGATATAGGGATTGAAGAGATTTCAGTATTTGGGGATGTTGAGTTAATTATCAATCAGATCAGAAATCTTTATCAAGATAAACACCCTAGACTAAGAACTTATAGAAATGAAGTGTGGGACCTTATTGATAGTTTTTTCCTAGCTTTCAACATTTCATTTATTGCAAGAGAAGAAAACATCATGGTTGATTCTCTGGTTGTTTCAACAAGCAATTTCAGAGTCCCTTTGCCACCAAAGCTCAAGTATGATGTAGAAGTAAAATACAGACCCTCTATACCTGAAAATTTCAAGCATTGGAAAGTATTTGAGGATGATATTGAGATCAAAAGATTCCTTGATACTATTGATGAGTTTTCTGCACTACATGTTGATCAAGATCAGGATTCTGAAAGTAGTCTTCATGCTGATGTTTTCCTAAAAAAAATTGCTAATCATCATATTTTTGAGTTTCCTAGCAATCACATTCTAAAGGGACTAGTTCCTTTGGAAAGACTATTTGACAAAAATGATGTGGTAGTGAAACTTAAAGGATCGACTGATGATGTTGATGTAACTAAATGCAACATTGGTACGAAGAAAGATCCAAAATTTGTCAAGTTGTCGAGCAGTCTATCAAGGGAATAAAGGGTGGAATATGCTGAGCTATTAAAAGAATTTTCTTATGTATTTTCCTGGAGATATGAATATCTCAAAATATATGATACAATCATCATTGAGCATAAGATCCCATTGAAGGAAGAGGCCAAACCGTTTAGGCAGAAATTGAGACAAATAAATCCTATGTTGCTGCCTATTATGGAGAGAGAGGTAAATAAGCTATTGGATGCCCATATTATTGTTCCTTTAAGATATTCTGAATGGGTGGCCAACCTAGTTCCAATAAGGAAGAAGAGTGGAGAAATCAGACTTTGTGTCAATTTCTGAAACCTGAACAAAATCTCTAAAAATGACAATTACCCCTTGCCAAAGATGGAGCACATATTACAGAGGGTGACAAGTGCATCTAGGATGTCCATGATTGATGAATTTTCTTACTACAATCAGATTTTTGTCTTGCTTGAGGATAGAGAGAAGACAACCTTCACTACTCCTTGGGGTACATTCATGTACGCTAAGATTCCCTTTGGATTGATGAACGCAGGGGAAACCTTTCAGTGAGCTATGGACATCGCCTTCATTGGAGAAAAACATAAGATTGTGATCATCTATTTGGATGACATAACAATGTTCTCGTGACCTAATAAAGAGAATTATAATCATTTGAAAAGGGTCTTTTTGAAATGTAGAAGGTATGGTCTCTCCCTAAATCCCCAAAAATCTCTATTGTTCATGCATGAGGGAAACTTATTGGGGAACATAGTATCAAATGAGGGAGTTAGAATTGATCCTAGCAAGGTAGAAGCTATCCAAATCTTCTCACTCCCTAGATCTAGGAAAGAAGTTCATACTTTCTTGGGAAAAATCAATTTTCTGAGAAGGTTTTTTTCTAATTTTGCTAAAATGGTAAAATATATTACAACCATGTTGAGGAAGGGGAATGAAGTTAAATGGAATTATGAGTCTTGAAATTATTTTGATCAAATAAAAAGGGCCTTGAATGAAGCACCTAGGCTTATCAGTACTGATTACTGAAAGAATTTCCTGATTTTTCCTTTTCTTCATTTGATACAATAGCGACGGTTTTATTGCAGAAGAATAATGAAGGATTGGAGCAGCCCATTTCCTTTTTTAGTAGGGCATTGAGAGATGTTGAGATGAAATATGACACCATGGAAAAACATGCCTATGCTTTGGTGAAATCCCTCAAGTATTTCATGGTCTATGTCTTTCATTCAAAGGCCATTGCATATGTCCATTTAGCTTCTGTGAAGGATATTCTAGTTCAATTTGACATACATGGAAGAAGGAGTAGGTGGATTGCCAAAATCCTTGAATTTGATCTAGAAATATATCCCACCAAATTGGCAAAAGGCCAAGGATTACCCAGGCTATTGGATGAATCTAATTGCAAAGCTTTGGGGGTAAATTTCATCAACACTTTCTCATAAAATTAGCAGGCTAAGCTACCTGATAAAGATCCTGAAGACAACCCTCCATTGGCAGGATGTGCTTGGTACAAGAACATTATATATTTTCTGAAAAAGTTGGAGCCCCCTAATGGTATGGAGAAGAAAAGGGCAAGATATTTGAAACTTAAATCTATTAAATACCGTCTCATTGACCAAACCTTGTACTGGAAATATCCCTTGGGAGTTCTTTTGAGATGTCTAGACCCACAGGAGGCCCAAAGAATTATGTTTGATTTTCATGAAATTCTATGTGCGGGGCATCACTTTTGGAGGACCATAGCCTATAAGATTCTCAGGGATGGGTATTTCTAGCCTAGTCTATTCACCTATATCTGTGCAAAGATCAGGGCTTTTGTTAAAGGTCAAAAATTCTTTGGAAAGTAGTAGCTCAAGTCCTTTCCATTGAAGCCTGTGGTAGCTTCGGGACCCTTTCAACAGTGGTCCTAGATTTCATTGGGGAAATTCATCCAGCTTCTCATGGTTAGCACAGGTGGATATTAATTTCCACTAATTACTTTACGAAGTGTATGGAAGCTATTCCCACAAGGAGTGCTTATCACAAGGTAATCATTGGTTTTCTTGAGGATATTATAGAAAGGTTTGGTTGTTCGAAAAGAATTATCACTGATAATGTTGTGTCCTTCAAGGCCAAACCATTGATATAGTTCTATGAACCATTTGGAATTTCATTGATTCACTCAACTCCTTACTACCCCCAAGGAAATGGATTGGCAGAGTCCTCTAACAAGAGCCTTATAAAGATCATCGAAGGAATACTAGAGGACAACAAGATATCATGGGATTCAAAGCTCAAATTTTCTCTGTGGGCTGATAGAGTGACGATAAAGAGGTCCCTTGGTGTCTCTCCCTTTCAGCTAGTATATGGAGTTGAGGCCATTTTTCCTTCTCATCTCACCTTACCTGTGGAAAACTTCTTCCAAGACTGCCAAGGAGAGCTTGATGATATGACCAGAAGGATACAACAATCAGTGGAAGTGCAGGAGGATAGACAATAGTTACTGGACAAAGCACATCAGAATCAACAGAAGAACAAGCAGGCTTTTGATAAGAGAGTAAGAAAAGAGGATTTTCATATGGGATATCTAGTACTCAAATGGGATGCGCCCAAGCAGGTCAAAGGAAAACATGGAAAATTTGAAGCCATGTGGATTGGCCCCTTCATAATTTATGAGATATTTCCAAATAACACCTGCAGGTTGCAGGATTTGGAGGATGCTAAATTTTTTAGTGGCCCTGTTAATAGCCATTTTTTGAAGAAATTTGTTGTTTGAGCCATGAATGTCTTCCCATGTCATTGCAAATATCATTTTTCTTTTATTTTCTATATTAATGAAGGGACTCCATAACCCAATATTAAAAGCATTGAAGCTGCATAAAGAGTTCTTAGAGCCTTGCAGGGAGGTCTCTATCCCCCATGGAGCCTAATGTTAGCACATATTATTGATAAACGGTGTGTTTTTAGCCCTGTGGTGGAAAAATGAATGAAAGCAGGCTACAAACCCACTTTTGGCTCTTATCCTAAGTTTTTTATGGCTAGGAGGCCTCAGTGCATTGTGCTAAGCATTGCGTAGATCTCAGCGGCCAANGGGGGGGGCTCATCTGAAAACCACTTACCACTACCCCCCCTCTCTGAGCTAAACCTCTTACCACCTCTCGATACCACCACTTTATCTCACCTACACCTGTCCCCCACTCACATCCCCACGCACTTGTCACTCTCTCACTATCACATCTCCCTTTTCACTTCCATTCTTGCTTCCCAACATCTGTCTCCCATATTGCCTCCACGTGTGTTGTCATCCCCACTTCACCCTGCTACCACAGTGTCTCCTTCTGCCACTGCATCCTCTCCCCCCTACTTCCACATCCTCTCCCTTTGTCACATCATCCCTCTACCTTTAAACCTTAGCTTCCTGTGTATTGGCATCCATGCCACCCAATCAACGCTTTTCCACCACACCATTCTACATGGCCATTGCTCATTTGGTGAAGCTTGCGAGTCTGTGCTATCATCTCACCAGTTCCCCTCACCTTCATCCATGTTTGCCTATTGGTTGTCTGGGAAAGCATTCAGCAAGACTCCAAATGACAAAGAGAAAGGAGAGGCCACCACATTCTCCAGGTGCAGAGTTGACTTGGGCCATCCTGATCTTGATGAAGATAGTTAATGAAGGTGAGGAAGGTTGGTGAAACCTCATCTCACTCCTTAAATGGAAAGCTAGAAGGACCGTCAACAAGTTGGCTCTTTTGCAGGTCCCTTATGAAACATGATTACGTCTGATAGAAGCTCATGTATGATAGAAGACTGCATGTGCAATCTACCAGAGAACATGCAGACATAAAACTTGAATGCAAAGACTCGAGCACGCCTCTGTTGTTATTGGCGAATTGGTCTGAGTATATAGGGGCCATTTTTATATTTGGTCCATGTCGATGGTTGAGCTAGTCTCCCGTATTGTAAAATTTTGATGAAGCTTCTAGTTTTCTGGTTATGTAATAAGATTTGAGAGTTTTGGTTTAATCTAAGTCAACTTATTTTCCATCTTGTTTACCTCTAATGCT
>JASDQU010102109.1:93174-112111 GCA_032191745.1 Picea mariana | reverse complement strand
CGAAAATGGGACATATATTAATATTTTTTGATGGTTGTTTACATCTTCTTCCAGGTTCTCCAACTCCACACCCTTGCATTGAAAAATTGTAAAGTGTTCCGACTATCAGTTTCTCTTTTGACCTCACACTTTAGGGGGCATACTGTTACACATCAAATGTCCACATGTAGGTACCTCTCCCTAAGTGTCGCAAGTGTTGTAAAAGTGTCATATGAACCTTTCTAAGTGTCACATATACCTTGGCACCATGAAATAACATATGTCACAATCCCTAGTCAAGGTGGAGGAGAAATATATTATATGAAGGTCAAAATACCATGTGCACATGAATTAATTATTAATATTCATGAAATGGAAATTAATTTAGTGTGAGAATCCACCTCACATTTGGTTTCCTATTTTTAAGGGGAGTTTGAGGATCTCATGGTTGGCTGAAATATTTCCTCCTTAAAATCCTTGAGAGATATTTCCTCCCTAAAATCCTTAAGAGATATTTTCTCCCTAAATATCTTGGAGATCCCATTTTAGTGGATCTAATGAGTGATCCTGTCCATGGTGGTTAAGCCTCCAAATCCTATATAATGAGGGCTTTCTGTGGAGAAGAGAAGGAATATTTGAGGTATCAAACTTATGATCTTGGGAGAAAACTTTTGGATATCAAACCTATGATCTTGGGAGAATCATGCAAGGGATCGACGAGGAGGACTTGGAGAGGTTGCTGCAACTGCATATACATATTGTAAGTGTCTTTTTAATTTTCTCATTAATATATACTTGGCCTATTTCCTTCTAGTTTATGTATCTTTACATATTCTTGTCTACTGTAGATGAATTTTTTTAATCTAGTATGCTAGAGTAGGAGTTTCCTTGTGTCTCTTTGATGTCTGTGGTTTGCAGGTATCAAGTTGTGTGAAAGAGTTTGGAGATCAAGATCAAATTGGATCAACAAGGACAAACACTAGAAATAAGTATGACCACATTTCCTCCTTCTCAATTTTCAATTAGTTAAGCAAATACCAAAGGGATGTTAGTGTCCATTTGCATCTTTTTGTAACACTGAAGATCACAGGCTTTGCAATAGTATTAGAAAGAAAAGAAGAGGAGGTGAATAAAGAACAATACCAAGATATTGTACTCTTAAGAATTGTAGTGCAAGATCACAATGAATCCAGAGGAAAGAAGGAAGAAGTTAGAGTTCAAAGAGGTAATAAATCTACAGACGAAGATGAAGATTACTCTGCATCAAAGTGGGTATTTTCTAAGCCATTCAGCTTGGATACTCCCAATAACAAGAATATTGAACATGGGAAGTCTATGCAGTAGCTAAGACAGATCAAAGAACAATATTTAGAGAAATTTGAAGTGTTTGTAGAGACGGTTCCAGAGAAGTCAGAAAATAGAAGTACATAATGATAGATTGATCGATTTAGAAGCAATGTTCCCATGTAGGTATTAGTGAATAGTTGCAAAAAAATTCAATGGTACATTGTTTGGCAGTCATTCATGTATGATTGCATGTATATATTCAATATAGATTGTTCCAGACATGTATAATTCCATGTGAATATATATTGTATCAGTGGACACACTTGATTCAATTAAAGAACAAGAATATGTGAGGTCAATTGTAGCAGATTCAAGATAAGTCTTCAGAACAATTTAGTGATAGATAGGTCAACATTGTGGACAATTGAGTAGCAGAGTTATGGATAGTTTTTGATATATGGAAAGATTTATATTTGTGAGATACTCAGCAGGTACAAGAAACAAGGGTCAGAGGCATAACAACATAGTTATAATTGGAATCAGGTGACAGATGGAATCAATTAGTCACAGGAAGGCAAGAAGAAAAAGGCACAAAGAAGAACATGGAAAGAGAAATCATCAATAGAAGCTATATCGTCAAAAGGAAAGAATTGAACTCATATGGAAAAGTGAAAATGACAAGTGAGTGAATAAATCAAATAATGAATGTTTTTTTTATATATGTCAGTGAATTTCAAGAGGAAGAACCAATGGACAATAAGAAACATTGGAAGAGAGGAAACGAAACATGTACAAGTAAACCTACATTGATCTACATGAAATCATGTAGAGAATTCAAGAGAGGAAAAATAAACAGAGAAAAATATCCAAAAAATAAGATCAGTAGCATGCAGATAGGGGGAGACATACCGATAGGGGGAGTTATCCATGTTTCCCACAATTGTTTAGAGAAGGTATATTGTCAAGGGGAGACAAGCACATAGATTCAATGAAAGATAATTTATAGAAGACATATCGACAAGGGGAGTTAACCTTTTTTCAAAGAGGGAGATAAATAACAAAGGCTTAGAAAAAGAGAGAAAGAACATATGCATGAAGATAGGGGGAGTAGCTTTAAGAGGAACATGAAGAGAAACATGCGAAGATAAAAAACATAGGATTGAATACATGGGTAGTATCCCCAAGAATATATATCCTTTTCCATTGATGTCAAATGGGGATAGATAGAAACATTGATGAGGAGTGATAATCACAGGGGGAGAATGAGCATGAATGTTGCCATTCCTAAGTGTTTCCCTCAATGTTGGTGTTGCCATCAATGTCAAAGGGAGAGATTGTTGGATAGTTGGTTGTCATTGATGTCAACCCTTGGATAATTACAAAATCCCCAAACATGTGGATGAGATCATTGAACAATTGGTTTATGTCAACAGATATCATGGGTGCATTTGAATAAGTCTACAAGGAGCCCCAAAGGGGTGGTTAATGAACCCAAATCTAATTAAGGAATATGGAAATGAAGGATATTGTAATTTCAAGTATGAATATCATATATGGATAGTATATTTCATGTTGTTTCCCTTTATATGTGGTACACCACGTGGTTCCTCCCAGTTAGGGAAATATGGCCTAGTGAAGTTGGAAGACCCTCAAGAATAATCTATAAGCCCCTAGAAGGTAAACCATAAATTAATTATTATAGATGCTCCTAGACAGTCATAAATAAGTTTTCTAGTCAAAGTGGTTATAACAAGAAATTAGTTATGAGTAAATTATTTGTAACAAAAAAATTTCTAGTGAAAGTGGTTGCAACAAGAAATTAATTATGGGTAAAGTAGTTGTAACAAGAAGGTTGAATAATCAAAGTTTGAACAAGAAATTAATTATGGGTAAAGTGGTTGCAACAAGAATCTAATTAAGTATAAATAAATTGCAAAAAAGTATTTATGATTTAACTAATTAAATAAAAGTTAGTTGCAACAAGAAAGTGCTTAGCCCTAAAATAAGGAAAAGGGGTAAAACAGTTACAAGGTAGCCCCTAAAGGAAGTCACTTGGGAAGTATAAATAAGACTTCAAGAGACTCCCATTAGAACCTATTGAGAATATTGAATATATATAAGTGACTGAGGTAACCAAGGATATCTGAGGTGAATTTTAGAAGGAAGGTGAAGTAAATAAGGCCGAAAATCCAAGCGAGGATGATGTCTTTTGATAATGTGTTCTAAGGTATCTTATTTACATGCCATCTTACCATTTTTGCTATAAATGTTTTTATAGAATTATTCAGATAGAAAAAATTATAGGTTGTTGAGAAGAAATATCAAGGCACCCATGGTAGAAATTTCATCTTCTGGGTCATTGCACTTTTTGATATACATGTTGTGGACGATAGGGCTTTTGACTACTCTTGAAACTAGTTTTAAACAAGTGTTCCAGGTAAAAAAATAATAAATCCTTCATAGAGAATCCATATTATGTGAGACCAATTGAAATGGAATGAGTACATGACTTGGTTTGTTGTGTGTGAGTTTCATAATAAGATATCAAACATTAAACACATGGAATTCCGTACAAGTTTGCTCTCTAGAATAGGCCAGAATTCAACAAGGTCTGTGATTTTCTCTATAACTCCTTTTCAGGAATGATTCAAGGCATGAAACTTGGAGAAATGTCAGAATACATAATGAAGACGGTTGTGTATAAGTTTCATACCTATATTCATTACATTTATAGATTTATGCTTGTTGAAATTTAGGGTTTGTGACTAATCCAAAACTAGTCCCGTGAGACCGAGGTAAAGGTTGATGAAGATGTTATTCTCTTATTGCTGAAGTTGAGGAAGGTCTACAGGTCTATGATCACATACAAAAGGTCAGCTATAGGATCTTATGTATTTTTATATACTTAGTTTGATTTTTCATCTTGGTGATCTTGTGGAGCATGCTTGAGGCATGTCTTGGTGAGTTTTTGGTATATATCTTGTGGTACATATTGGATGTATTATACATGTTGTTTGAAGCATATTTGTTGAGGCACATTGTTGGTGCATATCTAGGCTAAATTGGTATATTTTGTGATGCATTGTTTGGCACATGGTTGAGGTGCAAGTTGGACATTTGGTTGGTTTTATATCAATGATGTTTTGACACATAGTTTAATGTGAAGAGTACATGGTTCATGGTTTATGGATGATCTGGAATACATATCTTGGTTCATTGGTAAAAACACATCTTGGTGATTTTGGTATATGATCTAGAAGCACATCTTTGTGATGGTTGCGAGTTGTTTTAGTTGATCTATGTGAGTAGATCTAGTTTAGTTGGTGAGGTTGATAGTGACTGGTTGATGTGACAGGTTGACAGTGATAGGTTGTGGTGATAGGTTGACAACGACAATGATGGTATATCAGTCCAGTGATAGGGACAATGACAGGGATAGTGATAGTTTGATGTGGAAGTGATAGGTTGGTCTACATTTATATTTCAGGGTGCAAGACGGGGCAAGGAAAGGAGGTTGTATCGTCCTTTTGGTTGGTGCCAAAGAATCAGAGAGTTGGAGCTTCCTTCAGGTCAGAGCATGCAAACTAGGGGCTTGGAGCCTCCTTCCAGTTGGAGTTGGAAAATTGGGAAGTTGGTGATTCCTATGAATTTATTTCTTTTGACATATAAGAAAACAATTATGTGGTTTTCTCCTACATTGGGTTTCCATGTAAATCTTGGTGTACTATGTATCTATGATTATTTTATTATGCACTATTGATTTATATTGTTGATGATGTAATACACATAGATGATAAAATGTTGAATGGTAATTGATCAAGTTAATGTTTATATGCTCTGATTATACAATGTTTGAAAGTGGTTAAAAGTAATAAAAGTGTTCATACTGATTCACTCCCCCTCTCAATATTCCAACAAGGGGTCTGACCGATTGCGCTATGAATCCCATAAGAATCCTTATAACTAATTATGTTACCTCCACTCTATTGTTTAGGAAGTCTCAATCCCCTCCTAGGAGAGGAATACCTTCTTTAGTTTCGGAGGCCCCTTTTCAACCATCCTCTCTTGTATATGTGCATTGGCATCTAGTTTTTAGGAGTGTTCTCTTTGCATATTAGTTTTCCTTGGTATTTTTCATTGCATCACAAGTTTTGAGTCATCATGGAGAGAGACCAGCCTCCCCGCCAATCTCATGATCTCTTGAAGCATGTGATACGATCCTTATGTCGTGAAAAATCCTTCAAACATATCACCAACCTCTTCCTCTCTTTCTATGGGGAAGAAACCAACCTCTACGAGTCATGCTGAGAGAAAAATTCTAGTCACTACGATTCATTCTGGGAGAATATGTCTAGTCACTACGAGTCATACTAGCGTTAAGTTTCCAACCTTTGCTATTCACATTGGACATGTGTCACCAACCTCTACTAGTCATGCTGGGGGTAAGAAACCAATATCTGTGAGTCATTTTGGGAACAAAATTCCAGTAACTACGAATCATATTGGCACTAAGTAGCCAACCTATGCTAGTCACGTTGGAGACATGTCACCATCCTCTGCTAGTCATACTAAGGGCAAGATACTAGCCTTTGTGAGTCATGCTATGAGAGAAATTCCAATCACTATGAGTCATACTGGCACTAAGTCACCAACCTATGCTAGTCATGTTGGATACGTGTTTCCAAACTATGCTAGTCATAACGGGGGTAAGAAACCAGCCTCTACGAGTCATCCTTGGAGAAAACATCCAGTCAATGCTAGTCATATTGGTGTCAAGTCACCAACCTCTATGAGTTATGTTGGAGTCTAGTCACCAACCTTTACGATATATGTTGGAGACGTATCAACAACGTCTGCAAGTCACATTGAAGACAACCCACCAACTACTATAATTCATGTTGGGGGCATCAATACTTTTTCTTCCATGTCGATCCATTCTGACAAGAAATTATCTCAAAACTAGAATATAGGTTATATTTTCCTCTTTATTTATTTTTGCATTATCCATTTCTTGATTCTTTTGGCCTTAGGATCAACCCCACTGAGTTTCAAAAAGTAACCTCCTTTTTTGTTTATAAGTGTTGTGATTGATGTGGTAGAGCCTACCTTCCATGGGCATCCTATCTTAGAATCCCTTCAGTATTCTGGCGCTCATACTACAAGATTTATGTTAGGCTTGGGAGTCCTATTTAGTCCCTCCATGGCATTGTGTATGAAATTAGTTATTCTTAATCAATCTTCTTATGGCTATTACCTATGGGACTCCCTCTATTACATCATGGATTCTCATTTAATCTCTTTTCAAACTCCTTAAAAATGAAAATATTTCCGAGTGAGCTTGTTTTATTTCACACTCGTTAAATGGATTTGAAAGGACATCTATTTGGTATAAGTTTACCCATTTTTTGGATCGAATAGACTCACTACGAAAAATGAATACTCTAGTCACCTTTGACTAGAAGAGTTCTCCTTGGTATTGTTTTACATTTTTTCAGGCTTGGGAGACTAAATTTATGAAAAAGAACATGAGGCCAAGTTGTAATTGCATTTTGTTAACTTGTTTGCATTGTTGAGCCTAATGTCGGATCCTACTTTCTCGTTATAAGACCATTTCCCCGGAATTTCTTAGTATTTACCAAGCAATGCCTTTCATATATCCTTTTCAACTTGACACCCCTTACCTCAAGAGAAAACATCCCCTCGAGTGTCCATATCCTGCATCCATTCCCTTGCATCAAGCATAGGTATGTTCCACTGCATGGAACTATTTTTCTTGTTGATTACACTCATTTACTCCACTATATTATAGCACTCTTTTGTTTTTTTTCAAGATTTAATAAAATGAAAAAGACAAAAAAATTTAAAAAACAAAAAAAGGAAGCATGGGAAAAGAGTATTATCTTCTATTGGAAACATTCGTGTCACCTTTGAACATAACAAACATTTTTTATTCTGTTGGTTGGCATAGGGGCAGACCCAGGGTTCAACGCTACAACATCACACCAACAAAACCCTAACTACTAGCCCTTTCAACAACACCTGTGAAGCAGATGAAGTCTCACCCGAGGAAGAAGTAGTGGTGGTTGCAAGACTCAAGTGTCTCCAACCTTAGGTGGGACACAGATATGTGATTATGATACTTAATATAGAACTTAGCACCGTCGAATCCTCAATATGCAATCAATATCTACTTCGCTGATAAAACAAAGCTTCGCAGCATTTACATTGATCTAAGGTAGTTATGTACTTAGCACAAACAAATGGATCGGATCTAGCAGAAGCAATCACTAAACACATTCATAGAAGTCATATCTAACATTACTACACATCATTAGCACAAAGCATGAACAAATTTATCTATTTCTATCAAGTCACTTAGCAAGAGAGTCATAAACACATTAAGACAAGCACAAATCATAACAACACAGTGTTTATGTGGTTCACCCCCACCTTGGGGCTATGTCCACCAAATCTTCTTCTTTATTGTCTTCAATCAATCGGTTACAAGCATAGAGCCTCAAAAACCTTATTCCTCACAGGACAGAAGATCTTCATAGCTCACTAGATCCTTCTTCCTTGCATTCCAACACTAATCCTTCCATGATCTTGCTACAATGACTTGCACTTAACTCTGCAAGTCTCACACAGTATGCACAAAGCCTTACAATTCTTGATCACACAGTTCCAACTCTTGTCACTTAGCCTTCTTGCATACTAACATCACATAGATTCCTTCATTCTCTTTTTTCTATTACATCTATTTATATATTAAAAAATAGGCCTAAACATGGGTAAACCCATGGGCCAACATCCCAATCCCATTACATAATCCCAAAAACCCAAAAAGGACCTAAAAAGGAGCCGGGATCCTGCGATCTCTGCTTTGTCTTGTGCTCCTCCTTCGACAGGTTGTCGAAGTCCAAAAATAGGTCAAAATTGACCATATATCAACAAAACCTGGTTAAGGGCCAACACCATTCATCAAAGGTTTGGGTTTATTATGGCATTAGGAAGTTGAAATCGTTACTTAGAGTTTACTCCTCTGACTAGTTATTCTTCTAGTCCCTATGGAGAGTTTGTTGATGCCTCCTTTGTCACAAAATTTTATCAATGTTCAGTATTGAGTCTATGATTCCTAAGTTATCTATCCACCCCATGCTCTTGTTCAAAGGAATTCTAAACCCGTGTCATCAATTGCTCATAATTCTTGACTTTGCATGTCATCCATCCCTTTATAAGTGCATCTCAAAATCACATGAAGTTGTTGTCGTACCTTGCATGCTAGGACTAGTTTCACCATTGGTAGGTGACCTTGAACCCAACATATGTCATCTCTTCATTGGTTGTTTACTGGGTGGTTTCCCTTGTGTTTGAAGACAAGAAATCTATTCACATGTTGGGATTCGTGCAGTGTCTTAGATTGCATTACACCCTATTGATGGTTTCCTCACCTCAGTCAGCGTTGGCCCTTGGTTAGGTAAGGAAGAGAAGATTAAGGAAGAAAAGTGAAGTGTGAACTGTGTAGATGGAAAATAAACCAAGGAGGGCTGGAAGTGGTTAAAGAAGCATAAAAGGAGGAGCAAAGTAAAGGAAAATATATATGTTGGAAGAGAAGATCAACGAAGAAAAAAAAGAAAAGAAAAGGGATCGTGGACAACTCAAAAAGTGGGAAAAGACATCAATGAGTGCTTTGGAGCACCTCGTGGAAAAGAATGAAAGACAGGCTGGAGAATCTCTAAAAGCATGGGTCAACTTGACCTAGGGTTTGAGCACCTAGGATTTTGGATCTAGGGTTTTGACACCTATATTTTTTCCATGTGATGTATAAATAAAGGTGTAGAAGACATGGGAGGGTTCATTCTGAGTGGGTTCGTTGATACTATGATTGTCATTGTTCATTATTTAATACTGTTGTTGAGAGCAGTATCGAGTCTGTGTTGTAATATCTTTAGCTGGGTGTGAAGATCAACCCTACAGCTGGGTGCGCGGGGAGGGGGAAGAAAGAGAGAAAGAGAGAGAGATATGCAAGGTAAGTGTGAAGATTGAACTATATGTTTTCATATAATATATCAAGAAACGCAGTTCCATGGACGTAGCCCTAGGGAGAGGGTGAAACACGTATATCTTTTTGTTCTTTGTGATTGATGTTGTGTTAATTTCCATCTGTTACCTGTATTGCATTGTTGTGTTAGATATAAGATATAAATTGTGAAGTAAGGTTAAGAGTGATAAATAATATCTAGATTGTTGTGTGTTTTTTCCCTGGATCTAATTTATATTTCCTCTGGTTGTAGACACTTGTGTCCTACAACCCCCTATTGCTACTTCAGGTGAGACTACATCTACCTCACAGGTGTTTCCGAAAGGGCCCGTAGTTAGGGATTGTTGGTGCACTGTAAGAGTTGAACCCTGGGTCTGCCCCTGTGCCAAAAAATGGTTCCGTTGCTGGGATCGAGATTTTCTTGAGGGAATTTCAAGGTGGTTTCCATCAAAGAAAAAAATTCAGAAATGGATAGAAGAACAAGAAAAGGACTTCGTTGAAGCCAAGAACAAGAATCCTAGCATTAATACAAAGACTGGTTGGGAAGGTACATCTTCATCGACATATAGGATATTTTCTTTGGAGTAATTCATAAAGAGATATATGAGTGGTTAGCCAGACTAGCAGATACCCAGTTTGAGATTAGATCTAGACCATCTATGGTTTGGACATTGACGCTAATCAAGAAAGTTGAGAGAGTTGATAACGTTGTCTCAAGAGAAGGAGATCATTGGTTTTATAACACTATTGTAGGGTACATTATTGAGTTTTCCATTGACAGAGTCTAATCATATAGTCAGGAAGAGAGGTATTTCTTTAAGGTACCTAGAAGAAAGTTCCTACACTTTTTAAAGCTAAGGATTAAGAAGCGATTGCATGAGAAGAATATCCTGAAGATATAGTGAAGCTAATTTTCAAGAATTCAGACAGTGACAATGACCTAGAGGCTAGACACACACGTAGTGGGAGACCATTCAAAGAGTTTCCTCTTATAAACCTATTTAAGAAAAACTACGGAGACAAGGGATTCTACAGTGGAGAAGAAGCAGATCTAACAGATGAAGAGTATTCAGAGTCCACAAGAACATAAGAAGTAGGATCTGAAGAACCTCACCGAGGAGAACCAGAAACTTCAAGAACTGCACCTACTGTTGAAATAAGTAATATCAATCCTCCTATTTTTTTAGAAGCATTAAGTAAATAGAGTAATCAGAGTAGTCAGAGCAGTCAGAGTAATTTTACCAGCATTTTAGAACATACTCATTTGAGAAACCAAGAAAGATATATGGCAGATGAAATGAGGTTATCTATCTTTAGAGGATATGGATCTGAAGATCCTGACCAACACTAGTTCTTATGCAAAACTGTTTGGAGCATTAAGCAAGTTATTGACGAAGTTGTTAAGAGAACTCAGTTTAGTACTACCTTGATGGATTGTGCTCTGAACTAGTATATGAAGTTTGTTTTAGGACCTTGACATCCTAAACTGTTGAATGCTATCAAGAATTCATTGAGTGTAGAATTCAAGAAACCTAAGTCGGAGTCATAGTGCATTACAGAATTTAAATAAATCAAGAAGAAGGTAACTAGACCTGTTTGGGAGTTTGATCAAAGGTTTAAGACTCTAACGGGTCATTTGAGTTTTCAGATTCTAGATGAACAAAATAAAGAATGGTTCATTGCTTCCCTCCTACCACATATCAGAGTTCCTCTGATGCAATAGAAAGTCGCTTCATAGGCTAAAGCATTGGATATTTCCAAGAAATTAGAAGAAACCCCTGTAGGAGAATCCAGTCCAGGTATGAGTCATCTCTTAAATCAACTAACTAGTTTATCCTTACAGGTCGAGGATATGAAGAAAGAAAAAGGAAAATGAGAAGATATATGGTGTATCAGATGTAAATCAAAGGTCCATGTCAAGGAGAACTATCCCCTATTTCATGAATACTTGTTGTCTGGAGCACCTAGTCCTTAGAAGCAAGATATTGTACCCTGGTGCGAGGTATGTAGAACTAGACATCGCCTTGATGAATGTTATTATATGCAAAAATATGTCCAGACACCTACCAATATTTACTGCACATTCTATAAGTATATGGGACATGATGAGAAGGATTGTAGGGCTTATGATCTCTTCCATGAAATATCAAGGGATGCATATAGAATTCAAGGAGAAACACATCAAGAAGGAAACAATGCGCAATTCAACTCCCCATAAAGAGGAAATTGTAATCCTTGTGGTGGTTTCAAAGGAAGAGGATGAGGTGGAGGTATGGGTCGAGGTAGATGTCAGATTATATGTTATAAATGCACACATCCAGGACATTTGGAAAGGGATCGTCAGAACCCTTGTACCACTTGAAACTATTGTGACTCGTTCGACCATGTCATTGAAGATTGTCCAGTATTGTTGGCCAAACTCCAGGAGAGACGAGGAGTAAACCAAAAAGTACAATTAATATCATCAGAAACTCACGATGAAGACCCCAGATTCATTGTTACTACTAGAGGAGGTGCTGCTACAGGAGAAGATAGAGTGATCCTAGGAAAAACTACAGAAGGATCAGGAATCAAAAAAGTTGCATAGAAGACAGAGTTGTTTTACCCAAGGAGGGAGAGGCATACTTTTGAAGAAGCAAGGAAAGAATTTGTAGAAGTACAATCTTCTTCATCTAAGGCACAACCAGAATTAAGGGAATGTGATATGCCACCATCATTTGATTAATATTCTATAGCTAGACAAGGAAAATAGGTAAGCAAGATCATGGACTTTTTATACACATTTATCAATTTGATTAAAGATGAAAAGGCTATACAATAATTAAAACACCTAGTAAGATAGTATGAAATTGGGAGAATAGATCCTATGTTGAGTAGAGTTTTGAACCAAGTATCAAGGAGGAGAAGAAAAAACAAGGAATTACACCTTAGTTCTTATATTAGATATTACGATGTGGACTATGTGGTCCTCGATTTGGGATCAGAAGTAAATGTTATGACGAAGCAGACTTGGGTACTGATGGGAAAACCTATATATTATTTACTCTCCCATTAGGCTTAGGATGGATAATCAACAGGTGGTGAGCCCTTTTGGAAGACTAGAGCATGTCTCTGTAGAAATCGATGGGATAAGGACATTTGGAGACTTCAAAGTGATTTAAATTGTTGACGATAGCTGTCCCTATCCCGTGCCGTTAGGAATTGATTAGGATTTTAACAATTTGACTGTTGTCGACCTAAAGAAGAGAAGAGTGAAATTTGAGGGTAATGGCCTTAAATTCATTGCACCTCTAGACCCAGACTAAGGTCGCAGATACATAGATCCTATCAGGGAATAAGACCATGCATATGAGCTAGAGAACATTTAAAAACTGACAGCAAGACAACATGATTACATTAATCCTACAATAGATGGAAATCTCAGCTGGCGAAGTGAAAGTGCATGTTCATCAGACTTAGAGGAAGCCTTGGAAAATTGGCAGAACAGAATGTATGAAGTCTCCACACGGCAATGTGCTAGATTGACCAGAGTAGTTCGCTGGATTGGCACAGAAGTAAATAATCTTCCAACATTTGATGGTTTAAATCACTTAGAGACATTTCTAGCTAAATATGAGAAAATTGTACTAGTACAATAGAGGATGTTGGCACTAGATGAAGCCTTGAAAGCCATACCAGCTAGATGGTGGGGAGCACATAAGAGGAACATCGCAGAGTAGAAATAGTGTCGCACCTTATTGACAGTGTGCTTTTCAGACTAAGCAGAAGGATGTGAAGTTCAATACACAGGCCAAAGTTGTTGAAAGGACCACATGCGAAGTTGTGAGGAAGCCTAAAGCAACATCCCTAAAGAACAGTGGGCACATAAGTTCATTAACACCTTGGATACCACACCTATCAACTGGTATCTTCAAGTAGAACTACACCTCCTTACTATAGACTAATATGGAATGACTCAGAACTTTATAGCTACATTTTTATTTGAAAGTCAATACCCTACAATAGATTAGGCTTTACAAATTGTAAGACAAAAGGTCTTTGAGGAGGCACCTAACCTCCCTTTTGAGTGAGAAGAATATTAATGGACTACGCCTCTTCAACAGTTATAGGGATGTTATAATATCAATGTTGAAGAGGATGATGACCCTAGAGATGTAAACATTGAAAAAACTGAAGGTCACAGAGACATAGAAGGGCTAGGGATTGAGTTACCTTTTATTGGACAACCCATTAAAATTAAGAAAGTTGATATTGGAACAGAGAAAACACCTAAATTAGAATATGTTGGAGACTATTGGGATGATGCTACTATTAGCAAGATCACAGAGCTATTGCATGAATATCAGGACTTGTTTCCAACCAAGTTCACAGACATGAAGGGCATTAAAGGACCCATGGGAGAAATGAAGATCCCCTTGAGACCAGATGCAAGACCTATCAAGCAGAGACCCTACAGACTGAATACTAAATATAAGAAGAAAGTTAGGATCGAATTGGATAGAATGTTGGAAGCAGGAATCATAGAACCTGTTGAAGAATCTAAATGAATTATCCCTATGGTGGTCCAAGATAAGAAGATAGGAGAAATCATAATTTGTGTAGATCTACGAAATATGAATGATGCATGTCTACATGATCCATTTCCTACACCCTTTACCGATGTAGTTCTAGATAATGTAGGAGGACAAGAGTTCTACTCAGTCACAGATAGATTTTTAGGGTATCACCAAATTAGAATTGCTAAGGAAGATCGACATAAGATCAAATTTGCCACATAATGGGGTTCTTTTCAGTACATAGTGATGCCCTTTGGCTTGAAAAATGCACCAACCATCTTTTCCAGGGTGGTGGTCGAAGCATTTAAGGACTTCTTACACAAGTTCTTGGAATCTTATTTTGATGATTGGACTATCTTTAGCCTACTGAAAGACCACATTGAAAGTTTGAGATTGATGTTAGATAAGTGCATCAATGTCATATTGCCCTGAATCTGAAAAAAATGTATTTTCTTTTCACCCTTTGGAGTGATGCTAGGGCATATTGTGTGAAAGAAGGGATTGTTGGTGGATCCTTCCAAGATTGCCATCATTTTTGATCTACCTCCTCCCACTTTAGTTAGACAGTTGCGCACTGCATTAGGACACACTGGATACTACATGAATTTCATTAAGGGTTATGCATAGATAACAACACCTATGGAGAAGCTCTTAAATAAAGATAGCAAGTTCCAATGGACAAAAGAATGCTAGTAGAGCTTTGACACACTTAAAAAGAAAATGGTCGCTGTGCCCATATTGGTTTTTCCAGATTGGAGTAAGGAGTTCAATGTTCATGTCGATGCTTATTCCATTGCATTAGGAGTAGTCTTAGCATAGCCAGGTGCAGGAGACATAGACCACCCTATATCCTTTTCTAGAAGGAAGCTTTCTATAGCTGAAAGGAACTATATTACGACACTATTTAGTTCCTTGGATATGGTATATGTGCTGCAAAAGTTTAGACACTATTTGTTGGGAGGACATTTTAAGATGTTTACTGATCACTCTACATTGAAGTACTTAGTCAACAAGCTAGTGTTGGGGGGAAGAATATGTAGATGGCTACTACTATTTTAGGAGTATGATTTTGAAATTATGGTCAAGAAAGGAAGAATGAATAAAGGACCTAATCAATTATCTAGGTTGGAACATGGGGAGGAACCTACTAGTTTGGAGGATACATTTCCAGATGCATAGTTGTTGGCCATCAAAAAATTAGATGATCACTTTGTCAAGATAGTTGAGTTCTTGTCCACAGGAATGACACCCCGCGAGTACAATATCATTCAGAAGAAATAGTTGGTAGTCCGTGCATTCGACTTCCAACTCATAGCTTTACACCTCCCCTCAGTCGATTCGAGATCTATTACGAGGTGGACTAGATCACACCAGGCTCCTCAACCTGCAATTAAACCCTCAAGATCCACTTTCCTGGCTCTCTACATCTCAACAACTTACAAAAAAGTAACGAGTTACAACATTTGTTCTCCAAAACTCACTAACAAGGTTTCTTTATCTCCGCTTCATAGACTCTCTAAACCTGACTCTTCCATCTCGCTATTAGACCGAGGTATCCATATTTATATGTTATTGGCTCATTGAACATTACAATGTATTGCAAAAACCCTAACCCTAACCTTGTTAGGTATTCCATGCATGTGTGCGTGTTGCTCTTCCTTCCAATTGTCGCATTCCTCGTGCATGAATTCCTTTCCAAAATAGCCTTTCTTTCCACTTTGGCCTACTTCCAACAGGCCCCCAACACTAACATGTGGCTCTTCTTGAGCCACCTAACCTCTATGTGCTTCAATGATCTCCCTGATGATTGCTTGGAACTTCTCCCTGAGCTTCATTGCTTGTGTTTGGGCTTGCACGGTGTTCTCCTTGAGTGCATCCAATACTTGTATTGGAATCTTGTCACTGACCAAACTTTCACAATATGTTTGGGTTTGTGCCATATATGTCATGTCTTCCTCTGCCTGTGCAATGAAATCTGCTACTCACTCCTGGAGTGGTTCCATTTGAGCCCGATGCTCCTTTTTCTGCGTCTACGCAGTGATGAGTTCTTCCTAAAATTTCTTCATGTCCTTCACCCTTTTGATGCGCTCTATGATTGACATTGTCGTCTACCTTTGCTTGAGGTCCTAGATAGTTGTGCTTATATTTTTTCTTTCCTGGTCCCACTGTTGGACCTGTTGATCCTCTTCCAGCTTCATCCATAGTTGTTCTTCTTTCTCTAACAAATCATCCACTGCGTGGACTTGTCATTCTATCTCTTGTATCTTCTCTGTTTCCTCTTGTTTTTTTTTCTCCCTTACCTTCAGTGGAGTGGTGGGGGTGAGCTGCTCGCATAGACTCTCGATATCCTATTGGTATTGATCGATTGTCTGCACAATCTGATCAATATTTTCCATCTCCATGAGTTCGTCCATCTGTACAGTCTTTAGAATATTCTTATCAGCTACGATCACTTTCTACTCCAGTCCCTTCACGTGTTCCCTCTCCTCTTTGGTCTAGAGATTGGCCTGCTCAAATACCAATTCCATCTCATCCTATTCATCCTTTACCTGCTGCAATTTGGCTATAAATGTGTGTGCATGAGACTGTAACTCCTGTGTAATGCTAACCTACACTTTATATAGAGCCTTGGCTGGTATTCGCAGTAATACCAACTTCAATTGGGACAATTCTTGCATGGGTGTCTTCCCCACAATTTCATCCATGTGCAACATGCTAGGTGAAACATGAAATGTTGAACTTGGATTTGGTATTGTCTAGAATGTATCGCACTCACTTGCTTCAGGTTATACTCATGTCTGTGATGTAGACGAACCCGTTTCTATGCTGCTACCGACTGCCTGTGCTTCCCCGATCTGCTTGAGGAGCTGGCGCATGTCTACCAACTCTTCTTCAATTCTGTCCCTTTGGTGCACAACATTCTCAAAATCCTCAAATCTACGATCTTGAACCACTTGGGCCACAATTTCTGCATAATCCTTCATGAGCATGTATTTTGGAGGTGTTCTTTGCGCCTGTTAGCACTCTGTAAATTTTTTCTGGCTGAATAGACAAATGATAGAGGTAACTGTTTCAACTAGCTTTATAGCTGAGGCACTAGTTTACTGAACTCCAAGAGGGCTCTCTCGTGTCACATGATATATCTATGACAATCGGTGGCTAGATTTGGTTTGTTTTGGGGGGTTTTAATAAAATTGTTGAAGAAATGAAGATAACCTTTGGGCTATGAGTTCAGGAATGTAGGATGCATTGCCAAATCATGAAAAATATCAAGAGGAAAAGGCTAAATGAGGAAGTGACTTCTGAGTTTATACTTGAAAATTTAGGTGGTATCAGAAGAAAGAAACACACAACTATATCAGAGCATTGTAGTAATGAATTATGAAATGATTTGGAAGAGATAAACATTGTCTAAATTGCCAAGCTGAGAGCATTGAATAATGAATTCTGGACCTTTAATTTCTCAATTTAGAGAGAGGAAAGAAAAAATGAAATGTAGAATAATAGGAATCACACACTATGAAAGAAAATGAGACTCATAACACCACCAGTTAGAATATTTTCGTAAAAAGTCCAAAATCTGCCTTTGCATTCATGTATTCATTCTAGTCCCAGAGATTTACAAAGTTTTCCTGCATAGAGGGAAGGCTCCTCTTTTCTCCATGATTTCTATACCCTCGGAACCAAAAATATATAGAGGATTTTCTCATGGAATTTAAAACATTCTGACTTCGTCATAATTCAAAAATAGAGACAAGTTACAAAAAGCAATAACCGTTATCCTATTTTCAAGGGATCGTTAGTAACAGGTCTGTCATATCAGGACTCCCTATTCTTAGGCCGCCATCTGTCCAATTTTTTTTGAAATATAACTAAATTTTTTTGAGGATTTACCTCATCTTGGTGATTTCCTCTTCCAGGGTACTGAACCAAGCGAGATTTTCTCCGACGCTCTCTATCATCTCAGTTTTGGTCTCTATCTTCCACCTTTTTCTCCTTTTCCTCTTTGTGGCCAGATTGTAGGTGTTGCCTATGTGTTCATTTATGATGAGATCCATCATAGTGGGGTTTAATCTGACCCCCGACTCTGTCTTAGTTGCAGATTCAGTGTGAAATTTATTTTCTAGTATCTGCAAGACCCATCTTTCTTTCTTACTTATTGACAAGCTTAGCACATTAGTTGAGAACCTAGTCGCACTAGACACCGTTTGATGAGTGTTATCCATACTTTTCAAACTTTGCAGAGACTGTGATTTTTCCACCTTTTGAATTTACAGAACTCAATAAATCAACATAGGTCGAGCTTGTTTTTCTTATGCATAAGATGGCAATTTCCTAGAGTATAAATAAACTATTCATATCTGAGATTGATAGTCTTTGTGTTTTAATTACGAATTACTGACATAGTACGTTGGTGTGCCATGCTTCATCAATCCATTTCAAATGATGATCTTCAATTTAGTTATGTGATGGCATCCTTTTGATATGTCATCTGGGAAAGTACCTGTACCAGTGATGTGGGGTGATTTGACTAACTGCCATCCTTCACATGAGTTATTGATGTGACATTTTAAACCACGTGACATTGGGGTCATGGGAAAGGTGGTTTCAAGAAATATGATGTCCACCCCGATGCATGTGTATGAGCGCCACACATTCCCCATCAAAACCACAATGGTTTTCCCTGGTCCGTCCTCGCAAAATTAAGTTCTGTGCTATTTGGTGGCCCGATGTGGGCCTCAACCGTGGATCTGGGATTCCTCAAAATCGATGGTCCATCGAGATACTCCCTTCCCACCTCTGCTATATTTGTCTATATGCTGTTGGATATAGCCCGGTCCTCTAAACTATCACTCCTCTACTGTGGTATAGCATTTCGCTAAATTTCCAAAATTTTCAGATCTTGATCTAAAAATTTCTATATTGATAACATTGGCTCCAACTGGGGATGCTATCCTCCTTATGGCGTAGAAAAGAACTTGTAGAACCAGTGCCTAATATATTTGGGACACTCTCAAAACATGTGTGTACCCTACTCCTACTATGTCACGAGTGTCGGCTGAAAACCAAGCTC
>JASDQU010102109.1:57220-70247 GCA_032191745.1 Picea mariana | reverse complement strand
GCAAGTGATTTCTCCTTTATTTTTTCCTAAAGGAACTGTGCGGGATCAATGCCCCGTGATGGAAGACCTATGATGTACACAATGATCCCTATGTCTATTGAGATGATCTTTTCCAGCCACAGATCTCCACCATGTGTCACTTCCATCAACTTCTTGATGCAACTGTTTGCATACTAGCCTCTTCCAAAGTGTGGTAGGTCCAACAGACTTAAAATCCCAGTTTTGGCCAGTGCTGCTACCCACTGGACTGGTTGATCAATTGGTTCCCCAAAGGGATCTACACCCATAGTCTGTAGGTAGAATTCCTTAGCAAACTCTAGGAACTTGTCTGTGTCTGTTACATCATTGTCTTAGTACCTTATTTTTTCTAAATAACCTAACAAATATGCTTTCACCCATACCCCTTATGGTATGTGTGATAAAGCAATTGTTGCAGAGGGTTTTCTGCATAGTGACCTAGGTACCTTCTGCTTGTCCTTTCATGGTGGTGGATGACTCGAGGTTCCAACCTCCATTGGTCATGCTTCGACATACTTTTCTGGTCAACTAGTGACATCCTCCATTACTCCATCCTGTGGGTGTTCTGACACGGTTGTCTGTGACTCTTCTAGCTCAACTGCTTCTTCCTAATTTGGAGCCATCCCATTGACTCTTAGGGCTACTTCAGGGTTTTCTAGTTGCACTTGGTTGCCTACATCTTCATTCTTTCGGCCCTTCCCCTCTTTTGGACTATCAATTCCCATGCCCGCAGGTGCTGTCTATTGGGTTTCTTCTACCATGAGTTTTAGGCTTCTTGTTGTTTTATCTGGTGATGGGATTTCATCCAAATTGATGAATTCTGGCGGTTGTTGTTCACTTCCTTGAGATTGCGTTTGTGCTCTGGTCCTAACTCTAGGTTGTTTGGCATTCTTCCTCGGTTCTTCTTGTTTGGGTGGCGCCATGATGGAAAAACTTGTTGTTCATCGAGCTAAGTAGCCTCTGTAATCTCTACAAACTTCACTTTCTGTTGCGTCTTCTCTATCGCTTTCTTTTTTCTCTAATTTCGCAATAATATTTTTGTTCCCATGTCCTTGATTTGTATGGGTGTCGTGTGAATATTTTCAAAGACGTTACCTCTATTATGGATTCAATGAAATTTTTTTTCCTTCGTACTTTCCATTAATTTCCCTTTCCATCTCCAGTTGGCATGATTAATGCGACATCCTGTCAATCGTTTCTGATATTCAATTCTGTTATCCCTCGTCACTTAGCGCTTCTTTTCTCGTATTCACCTTTCCCACTTTTTTTTGTGTTGAACTAACCATTGGACTTGTCTTCGTCATGATTTTATTCTGAGTGTGAATGCTCCTTCTCCTTTTGGTGCAGTGTACCTCTGTTGGAACCATTTGATATCCTACTTCTTCTTCTTTTTTTTTAACTGCGCAGTCACTTTCAAGTTGCGGGTGTTCGACTGTCCTTGTATAGTTTTAGTCAGCTCCCATTGATGATTTCTCCGAGTTATGAAACTCATGAGAAATCATCAATGGGAGCTCCATTAATTTCCCTTTCCATCTCCAGTTGGCATGATTAATGCGACATCCTGTCAATCGTTTCTGATATTCAATTCTGTTATCCCTCGTCACTTAGCGCTTCTTTTCTCGTATTCACCTTTCCCACTTTTTTTTGTGTTGAACTAACCATTGGACTTGTCTTCGTCATGATTTTATTCTGAGTGTGAATGCTCCTTCTCCTTTTGGTGCAGTGTACCTCTGTTGGAACCATTTGATATCCTACTTCTTCTTCTTTTTTTTTAACTGCGCAGTCACTTTCAAGTTGCGGGTGTTCGACTGTCCTTGTATAGTTTTAGTCAGCTCCCATTGATGATTTCTCCGAGTTATGAAACTCATGAGTCCTTCAACTGTACAACTCCCCCATATGTGACAGTTTTGACTTCGTATGGTCCTAACCAGTGCATTCTGAGTTTTCCTGGATGTTGAATGGATTTGCTATCATACATCAACACTAAGTCTCCTTATTTGAAAGTTTTCATCTTGATATGTCTGTCATGCCAAGATTTATCCCTTGCTCTCTGAACCTATTGGTGGAACCCTGCTAGGATCTTGTCTTCCTCCATGATCATCAGTTAATTCAACTTATTCTGTATTGCCATTTTTTCTGTCATGTTCGTAATGGATGATATGAAAAAACTAGTTACCAAATATTCTAATGGCACCACTGCTTCTTGTCCATATACCATTCTAAATGGCATGTGTCCTGTCAAATTCTTGCATGTGGTTCTATAGGCCCACAATACTGCTAGTATTTTGAGGTCCCAATCATCCCTGTTGACATTACATATCTTCGTCAGTGCATTTTCAAGGATTTTGTTAAAGGCTTCTATTGTTACGTTCGCTTGTGGGTGATATGGTGTACTCTTTTGATGATGGACTTCAAATTGCTCAGTCATAGCCTTGATGGTACTTTTAATGAAGTGAGTGACTTGGTCTCTCATCAAAATCCTTGGGAAACCAAATCTAGTGATCACTTGCCCAAATAGAAAGTGTGTTGTTGTCTCTGCGCTACAATATCTGACTAGTGCTTCTTCCGCCCATCTTGTTGGGTATTATGTCACGGTGATAATGTACCTTTCTCTTGTCCTCTTTGTTGGTGGCTTAATTGGTCCCACAAGGTCTATTGCCCATTTTTCAAATACCTGCAACGTTACCTGTGGTCGTAATGGAATTTCATCCCTTCTATTGGGTTTTCCAACCCTCTGACAGATGTCACATCCCTGGAAGTACTCTTTCGAGTCTCTGTGAATGGTCAATCACCATGGTCCTATGCGTTATACCTTCTACATAGTATCTTTTCTTGCATAATGTCCTCTGGCTATTCCCTCATGGGATTTTTCTAAAACCCTTGGTTTTTCATGTTCTAGAACATATCTTTGCAAGATGCTATCTGCGTTCATTTTGTATAAGTGTCTTGTGATCAAATGATAGTATGTATCCTGGACTACCAGGTTTTTCTTCTACACAGTGTTATATTCTTGTGGTGTAGTACCTATACTCAAGTACCGAATGATGTCTGCAAAGTATTCATCGATGATCTTGACTAAAAATAACTATGTGTCTGAAAAGTTGTCCTCTAAATTTGTAGGTTCTTCCCCATTCGTGACCCGTGATAGGTGGTCAAGTCCTACATTTAACTTCCCTGTCTTGACTATTACTTCAAAATCAAATTCTTGAAACAGTAGTAACCATCGACAGATTCTCCCCCCCCAACATTGGCTTGTTGACTAGGTACTTAAGGGTTGAGTGATCTATGAACATCTTAAAATGTTTTACCAGTAAGTAATGTATGAACTTTTGTAGTGCGTAGACCATAGCAAGGCCTTCCCTCTCTGTAGTGTTATATTTTTTCCCTAATTCTAATAGTTTTCTGCTCGTGAATGCTATAGGATGATCCAAGTCTCTTTCTCTTAGCTATACTAAAATATCTCTAAGTGTTATGGATGATGCATCTACATGTACGTGGAATGTCTTCTCCCAGTCTGGAAATAATAGTATTGGCGTTGTTACCATCTTTTCTTTCAACATATCTAGACCGTGTTGAAAATATTCATTCCACTGAAACTTTGTATCTTTCCTTAACAATTTCTCCATTGGCACAGTTATCTCTGCGTACCCTTTGATAAATTTTATGCACTACCCTATGTGTCCCAATGTCGCTCTTAGTTGATGGACTATTTTTGGTGGTGGAAAGTTAACAATTACTGCAATCTTGGAAGGATATAATAATAAACCTTTCTTGCGTACTATATGGCCCAATAATATCCCAAACGGTGTTCCGAAGATGCACTTCTTGATGTTTAATGATATCTGGAACTTCCTACATTTTTCTAGCATTAGCCACGAGACCTCTACATGGTATTTCAATAGATTATAGACTGTCCAGTCATCCAAATATACTTCTAGAAGTTGGTTGATGAATTCCTTAAATGTAGCTATGACTACCTTGGAAAATATCATTGGCACATTCTTCAGTCCAAACGACATGACTGTGTACTGGTAGGATCCTATTATGTAGAAAACGTGGTCTTGTATCTATATTCTTGTGCCATCTTGATCTGGTGGTAGCCTGAGAATCCGTTAGTGAATGAGTAAACTTCATTTCATCCTACGTTCTCCAATACTTCATCCATGAAAGGTGTAGGGAACGAGTCATGTAGGCATGCATCATTCAACTTCCTCAAGTCAACGCATATTCTTATCCCACCTTGTTTTTTCTCCTGAACTACCATCGGTCTTATCCATTCTGATTCTTCCATAGGTTCTATGATTCCAGCTTCAATCATCTTATCGATCTCATATTTGAATTTTTTCTTATAGATCAGGTTTAGTCTGTATGGTCATTGTCTGATCGGTCTCACCTCAGCTCTGAGTGGTATCTTCATTTATTTTAGATCTCCCGCTATGTCCTTGATTTATGTAAACATTGTGGGGAACAAATCGATGTACTCGCACAGTAAATCTGTTATGATTTCTACTGTTTGTTCATACCAATAGTCTCCAATGTTGTCCATTTTGGAATTCTCAACTGCAGGGATGATTTTAGGGGATAAATTTCTCTCATGGGATAATTTTCCATGGTTTTTCCAAAAACGAGATTTGCTATTTTAAAAATGATTCACCCAAATTCTATAGGACAAAAATATTTTACCTTAAAAATTGCCAAAAGTTTATAAAAACTATATAAAATAATTAGAAATTTGAATATTTTAAAAAAAATATCGCCAAACATTTATAGTTGACATATGAAGGATTAGTAATATTCGCCAATGTTTCTACATTTTAAAATAAATTTCCATCCTTAAAATCATCCCTTCTCAACTGTCCCAATGTTGACTTTCTTCACCTTGATCGACTCAACAATTACTTCTGATTCTAGAGGTGGACCTTCCACTTCTTTTTCGCCTTCCTCTTCCTTGATCTGAATATCATGTTGATCATATTCATCGGGTGCTTCTTCCTACACATGGTAGCATGACAACAATTCTTTCACTGTCTGTCTATTCTTCTATTGGTTCCTTAATGAATATCACTCCTATTTTCTTAAGTGATGTGTCTATGTTGGGATTCTCATGCTCAAATGAGAAAGTGATTCTAAAATTCTATTGCAATACTGTCCAACTCGAAGTTCCTCTACGCAGTTCATGGTCTATATACCAGTTTGTTGGTATGCCTTGTAAGCTATGTACAAAATGATGAGGTCATTTCTCCGGGGGTGTCATTTTACACCACACTCTACACTTCTCCAAGTGTTCTGTTGGTTTCCCTTGTCCATCGTACTTCTGCTGCTGGTTTCTTTTCTATTCTGCACCAAACATTATGTGCATTAACCACTTGCATTGGTACCAATCCTTGATTGTTTATTTGTGTGTGCCCTGCCATCTTGCAGGTGTGGCCTTGAGTGCTATATCAAGTGCTAAGAGTATTTGGTTTTCTAACACTTCATCCTCGTACTTTGCCAAGAATACTTCTAGATCATTTACTCCGTGGAAACTGGGTGGTTCCCTTATCTTAATACCTACCCATCTTACTACGCGGTCTATTCTTGCTTATCTTCTTGTGGAAACTTTGTGTAGCCTCTTTTGCCAGTTTTCTAAACTTGTTTCTGAGTCTGTCGCACATGAAGTAATTCTTCACCAACTGAGTATCCCATTTGTAGTTGGGTTTACGTAATCCTCATCGCGCGCAGTTGTTCTGTACAACTAGATGATTTCCTCTAAGTCCAATAAGGTAGGATCTACAAAAATATCCCCTTCTTATGGGTCTAATGGCTCAATGACCCTTTATTCTCCTGAATCAAATGTCATTTTTCATGTCTTTAAATTGATTATGGACTAGTTATCAAACACCCAATCCAAGCCAAGAAAGGTTGGATATGGTGTTTTTTCATCCACTATTTCAATCACTTCGAAGTATGCTTTAGTGTGCACTCCATCTAGGTCTATTGTTACTCCTTTCAGTCGGCCAATTGGTAGAAATCTGTGTTGGTTTTCTAGTTTCAGCTGAACAGGTGAATATCCTAATGTGGGCTCTCCCATACATTGCCATGTCTTCTTGGATAATGCATTGAATTCAGATCCTAGATCCAGTATGATATCTCCCATGTTGAAATCTCTGATGTTGGCATTCAACCTAAACTCCCTACTTGTTATTATCCTTGTATGTAGGTGATTGACTCTTTTTTTTCTAGTTTTCCTTATGTCTCTATGCTACATCTTTCTAATATATTTTTCAATATTTTGACAGAGGATGGATCATTCAATATTTTTACACATGATTGCAAAAATCCTTTGATTGTATTTACTTGTCCCAAGGGATGCATTTCTTTGGTATGATCCAACGATGGAGGCATCTCGTACTCTGGTACGTCCTTTGTCTGTTGTGTAGTTGAAGTCGACACAATGTCTTTCTTTAGAAATTATTTTCTGGCTTGCTTAAATTTGTCCTTCTCATTCTGCGTTTCAAACTATTTCCTTGGTTTGACATTCTTCTTCACTCACTGGTGATGTACTGGCTCTTGATGGATTGTGTCATTGCCTATTTTAGCTCCTCCACACATAATTATGTTGATGTTCTATCCTTCATACCTTGCTTTGGTTGAAATACATTGAACATTCTGGTTGTTCTGATTCCTCTTCCCCTGGATTTTCCTTAGTAACATAGGACATTCTTCCGTGTCATGATCCGAAGTGCGACAATACATACAAGTTGCTGGTGGAAGTGGACATTCTCTTGCATAATGCCCTGGTTGTTGATAGTTGTGACATACCACTAGTCCTCTACCTCTTTAAAAGCCTCCTATTTCTCGTCTTCCACCTCTGTAGCTAGCTCGATATCCTCTTCGAGCATTATACAGAGGCACTTGATTGTACTGCATGGTATTGTACTGAGATTGTGCTATGTTGTACTGTGGCTACGCGGTATTATATGGTTGTTGCACGGTATTATATTGTTGTTGTGAAGTGTTGTACAAGGATGGTGCTTGGTTAAATTGAGGTGCGACTTGCCCAATAATCATTTTTCATGCACCCTATATGAATATGATTTCCTCTCTTGCATCAAATCCATAGTTCTACAATCTTTGTCATCATGGCCTACTGACTTGCAAAATTTGCAATATGAACTCTTTGGGATTGTCTAGTATTTCTACATCATTGGGCAGTGATATGGATCATGGCCTGGTTTCTTACAGATTTAGCACCATAGTCCTCCTGTTGGTAGCGTATTTTTCATTCCTACTTCCATATATTGCGCGAATGTTGGACATTCGTTATTGTGGTGTCATTTAATCCTTCATGTGGTACACCAAACGAATTCTCGTTTGTCATTACTTTTGTTCTGGTTTAGTTGGAACGTCAAATTCTTCAAATCCTCCTTCATCTCTTCGATGGCTAAATCCGTCTGCTGATATTGGTTTTCTTCCAGTTGCATGGATGCCTACAAATCCTCTTCCTGTGTCTAAAAATTTTGTTGTCGTAATGGATATTTTAAGTGTGGTAGCAGTGAATTGACGAACATGTGCATGTGTTGCATATTGGTCATGAGATATTTCAACTTTCCTTTCAGTCGCTTAAATATCTGGTCAATATCCCATACTGATTCTCCTAGTTTATGTCTAATTTATATCATCGCGTTCATGTACTAGTCCTTTGAGCTTGGCTTCTTAAACTCATTTATCAACAATTTCTTTATGTTCACAATCATTTTGGTTGTCCCTAGTGGATTGTTTGTAGCTAAACTCATATACCAATCCATCATGTGATCCCTTAGTGTAATTGCTAGTTGTGCAAGTTTAGTATCTTCATCTGTGATCCGTTTTTCTTCCCAAATATTTTCACAGATAAACAAATGTTTTTCCAGGTCCTCTGATGCTTCTCGTTTGAATTCTGGTAACTTGATGGTGGGATCGTGTCCTCCCATCCTGAATGTTGAACTAATTCCTCTGCACGATGTAGATACTTGACTAGTTCTTCTTGAATTGCCTCCTCCAGTTGTTGTTCCTTGTGTGATGTACTTCCTGTTGTCTTTCTTCTCCCAAAATTTGGTTGTCTAAACAGTGGTATTCTATTTGGTGTATTAGTCACACATGGGTTTATGGGTTCCACACTGACATTAATATGGATAGGATTTATGCCTTCTCTCCCCACTCTTGGATCTCTCGTCTTACTCTCATATGTTGCATGTTGGATTTACTCAATCTACTCCACAACCCGGACATCCTCTACCTCTTATTCATCACTTTCCAAGCCTTCCCTCGTGGCTATGACTCTCTTCTTTCTATTCACCTTTGGTAGGGTACTCCACTGTGTGTATTTCTAGTTGTCGTCATGATATGCTTGATCTAGTCATCATCCATAATGATTGGGTCCAAGGGTTCCTCCTTCTTATCTTTATCCACTTCTCCTTCCATTTCTCCTCTTTGTGTTAGTACTTCCCCCCTTCCCCCATGCACGCGGGGAAGTTTAGTTGTCTGACTCCATTGTCATTACACCATTGTTGTATAGCAGTATCTTAATATAAGTGTACAGCGATCTAATATACCTTCCTTGAGGCCCGCGTATAAACTCTTGTTCCATTGTGTTGTATGATTTCGGTGTATCCACTGCAAAATCAATTATAAATCCTACTACAATACTGTTGAGCCAAAAATCTACTGCGTGAGTGAATTTGTTGTTCACCTGCTGTAATTGCTCAATATGAACTAAGTGCCACTCTAACTGTCGGATCCATTTTTTGCGTGATTATCCTTCAACCTCAATATCCACTCCTGCAATAAATGTGGAAAATCATAGAAAACAACTTCATGCAGATCAGTAAACACGTATTTCTCAAGATATTTGCCTGGTGTTACTCTAGGGTTTTTGTTATCTTTCTACGCAAAATCCAGCTCTTTTATCTTCAGCCATCTTTCAATCTCTGCTTTTGTGGGATTCCACAGTCTCAAAATCCCCTTCTAGCAATGCATTCTCCTCACCATCCGATTCAATATTCTCTTGACCTACCTTTCGCAGATCTTACCGATTTTCAACAGATCCCATCTAATCAATCCTATATTGTTCCAACCAGAAACGAAACCATTTGTTGGTTATATTTTATCTGAGTTTATACCTTTAACTTTATTGACCCAAGTTTCATGTCTACTGGGGTTCCAACAAAGCCTCTAAAACTATCGGTCGTCCTAGTAAACCAAAAGGCAATGCAACGCATAGAGGGCATTGCGCAGTCTCACCTGAGATAGTCTTAATGGGTGAATGCAATACTCAAGTGTTTTCATTCCATGATTGAGTGGATATTTGAGAAGTGTGCACTGGGAGTTCTATTAATCTTATTAAAGAAATATACTATCACTCACGAGTACTCATGGAATATAATCAACTCATTCATTTAGCATGCTAATGTCTACTTAAAATTAGTAAATAAACACATGCATTCAATCACATAACATAGGGTTTGAATGTGGTTCACCCCCTCTGGGGCTACGTCCACAAATATCTGGCTCTTAATCTCTTCTATTATGGCAGTTCCAAAACTACAGCGCCACGTGCTTTACACCTCCCCTCGGTTGGGTAGAGATCTATTACGAGGAAGACTAGATCACATCAGGCTCCTCGACCTACAATCTAACCCTCAAGATCCACCATCATGACTCTCTACAACTCAACAACTTACAAAAAGGTAACATGTTACAACATTTGTTCTCCAAAACTCCCTAACAAGGTTTCTTTATCTCCACTTCATAGACTCTCTAAACCTGACTCTACTCTCTCTCTATTAGACCTAGGTATCCATATTTATATGTTCCTATCTCATCGGTCATTACAATGTATTAAAAAAAACTAACCCTAATGTCGTTAGGTCTTCCATGCATGTGCACGTGTCGCTCTTCCTTCCATTTGTCGCTTTCCTCGTGCATGTCGTCCTTCCCAAAATAGCCTTTCTTTCTACTTTGGCCTGCTTCCAATAGGTGGAAAGGTACATACTGTGGTATCCCATATCCTCTTCCTCAGTGCTACTAGATAAGATAATTTTATTTATTTCAAACAGATGACCACAAATTAAATTTGAATATGTTGAAGCATCTAGAGTCTCAACATATTTAATCATAAAAAATCCTTTAGCCAACAATTGCATGCATACCTCTTCATGTTAGTTACAACAAAAGGACTGAACCAGATTAACCTCATTGGAAAAAACATATTTTCATCCTAATCTCCAAATGGTAAACATTGAAGTTACTCTAAGGTAGTGCAATATTCCTTGAAAATGAAAAAAACACAAGATAGTGGGAGTCTCCAAAAAAGGTTTCTTGCCACTGCACTTTCCCCTAAAACAAAGTTGAGTGTTGATATTGATTGTGTTGCCAATTTTTTTTTGGCAAGTTTGAAATCCTAAAACATGTTCTTCACCATCTCTGGATTGCGACAGTGTAAGCAAAGTCCATCCATGAGCCCACTTTTCACCAATTTTTCCTTAGAAAACAACCCTTGTTATATAACCAACCATGCAAACACCCATAATTATAGCTGAGAATAATGGACCATACTCTGTGCAACCTGTGAATATGCCTTTCCTCTATGTCAAAGGAAGTCCAATGAGCATTGAGAACAGGGGAAAAAACATTTTTCTGATGTAATATGGATAAAAAAAAAATTGAGTCTTATTGTTGGATGTTCTTACCAAATATACACCCTCAATCCTGCCACAAAGGACCTTGAATATCAATGTTCAATTTGCACAACTCCTTAGGAGGAATCAATGCAACAATATCTTTGGTAAAATTTTGATCAAAAGAAATAAGGTTTTTTTTATCATGCTAATAGTGTCGAGTCCTTGTAGGCCCTAATCTCAGAGTCCCAAAGATCCCTCCTGTTAACTCCCAAAATGAAACCGTTCTTTCGGTTGAGTTTTGTAGTGGATATCACAGATTTTGGTAGTGTCTTCAAGTTACTTTTTAGTTTTTATAGCTGAGAAAATATTTGGTTTTGGTTTGTCCTAGAAAATAATTGACCCATAAAGTCTTCTTTTTCAAAATTGTCATTTTTTACTTTCCACAGCTAACGTGTTTTCGAAGGTTCATTGTGTGCTGTGGAAGGTGCCCACTTTCAACAGCTAAGGAGCTCTTTTCATCATTTGACGTGCTGTTGAAAGTGACAAATCTTAAAAGGTTTGACAATCAGTCACGGGTGGCGCGCTGTGAAAAGTACATGCTTTCCACAACTAAGGAGTAGTTTCAATTGATATGGCGCACTGTTGAAAGTTATTACTTTCCGTAGCTAAGCAGTATCTTATACAAAGTGGTGCGCTGTGGAAAGTGCATACTTTCCATAGCTAACGGGGGCTTTCTAAGGGGTCACGCGCTGGTGAAAATGGCAAGCGAGCATTTGGCAGAGGCGTTTTTCATGGGCCATTGCTGCACAAATCAGGAATCACGTGCGCTCATACACATTTCAAATCAAATCTTTGGTTCCATATCAGGCATTGTTAACAAAGGACCGTTTAGGGTTTTGAATTGCAAATGGAAAGAATGATACTTAAACTTGCATGGAACTTTTCAATCCCTTCCTAAGCTCCAAATTAAGATCTGAAAACACCATTGGAAATATGAGATTCTCTAGATGTCGATCGACTATTCATACATGAAAAACGAATTTTCTATGACCGAGAAATTCGATTTTGAAAATCTGCCTGCTTTCAACAGCGCAAATCGATATTTTATGACCCGTTAGCTGTTGAAAGTGGCGACTTTCCACAGCTAAGGAGTGTTTTATATGGGCTATGCGCTGTGGAAATCCTGTAACGGCTAGAATGTTACAAATTTCTCCCAGATCTGGTATTTTCGAATTAAAAGTAGATTAAACCTTTTGGACTAGACAGGTGGTGGATTATTCCATCAAATCCAAACGTTATTTTGGGAAAGACAAGTCAAAAGAGGAGTCTTTGGTCAAGTTTTGGTCATTTTTGAAGGCAGAGTATTAGGAATGAATAGAATAGCTCATCAAATTCGAATTTGTAATCTTTATGATGCCAAACAGAGGAGCCTTGGAAGGCTAGTCATCACTTCACCAACTGTTTGAACAAATATTTTGAGGATTTATCTCTACATTTATGTAAATTAGTTTTCTTTACTGTTTTTAGCAAAACAGATCCATATTTTTAGGATCAGAGAACATCTTGTAAAAGATATAAAGCTACAATCTGAAGACTAAGAAGGGGTTCGATTTTGGATAGAGTAATTGGCTATTGTACTCAGACTTTTTATGTTAATACAGATCACATGTTCCTTTCAATTTTGATTATCAGCTTTCCATCTTTCTTCTGCATTATTATCTGTGTTGTCAAGCTTTGAATGGATGTTATCCCATTGTTTAGCTCATAGCCTGATAATAAGTCTCTTGATTGTCTCTTAGACCCTACATTGTACTGGTTTAGTTACAATCTGTTCTTCACCCACTTTAAAGCTATCTGCTGATTAATCAATCTTTGAGAGCACTGTCTATTTGTTTATCATTTTCATGTTTGAATGCCATAAGCTATATTGAGTTTTCCCATTGATCCACGTTCACAAAATACAAAAACATTCATTTCTTAAGTTACCAAGCACCTTTGGTCTGCAACCACAAAGGGTTTCTTGGAGTGATAACAAATTGACGTCGTTGCCGGGGAGAGGAGATCGAAGCTAAGCTTCCCTGGGAGACGACATAGATCCAGCTTTGATGATAGACAAATCTTGGACATCATTTGGTTGTAATCATCTATCTGGCGTCTCCATGAAGGACGAACTCAGTGGCGACTCCATTGTTCAGAATCTACTGGTGACTCCACTGGTATGACATGAACAGAATCTTAGCCAAGAGGTATGCATTCTATGATTTTTCAAGCATTGTTGGTTTCCCTAATCAAGTACCTGCTAGAGATGAATGGGAGAATAGTCTTCCTAGATTTCGAGGAGAAGAGCGAGAAGTGCCAGCTGAACATTT
>JASDQU010102109.1:17763-53865 GCA_032191745.1 Picea mariana | reverse complement strand
TGTTGTGTATTTATTTTGGAACTTGTATCGTGTTGAGTAAGATACATGAAATAACTTCTATTTTCCTTAAATTGAATTATGGATGAAATAAGGATACAGGGAACTGTTACTGTGCTTTGAAGAGGTCTAAATCAACAGGTAAAATTAGCACATGCTTAGTGCCTAGATTATTGTTTCTTGGAGGATAAGGAAGCTTGAGTTGGGGTATATTTTTAGAATCTCGATAAGATTTTGATCAAGATAGAACCCACACTCCAATCAACACGTTGTAGGTTGCATGTTGATCAAGAAAATCAAGGAAGTCATGCCTTTCTTAAAGGCACCTATATTATTCTGGGAAGCACACCAAATTTGGATCTATTTTATTTTGGGAAAGAACACCAAATTTGGGACAATATCATGATTTGGAGCAACATATTCAGTTATAAGGGTGGGATCAAACAATATAATGATCATCGATCTTCACACACTCCAAATATCTTCTCTATATTGTCCATTTTCTTCATCGTTCTTCATCTTGGATTGCCAGTTAGGGAGAAAATCAATCTCATACTTTAGTTTGTTGTAGATTCCATATCCATGAGCTAATTTTGAGAGAAGAATCGATGGAGTGATGTTGTCCATCTTCTGAGTTTCCTTGTAATCAAAATAATTCTAACTTATTTAATTGGCTAGACCTTTTATGAATTGAGTAGCTCTGGGTAATATAATTCTTGGTTGATTTGATTAATTGATTCTCCTATGTTTCATGATTGTTGTGAATCTTTGCTTGAGTTTTTGGCTTATGATATGAGATAGTACATTCAATAAGATTCATTGTTTGTCAATTCCTTGTTGAATATTTTACGCAAGTTGTTGTTATGAAGTAGTTTGGCCTCCCCTCTCAATGGTCAGGTGTCCTCAATTGGAACTTCTCCCATTGGGATGCAGGGCATTTAACCACCCCCTTGTGCTTTGATTAATTTGTTGTGTGCTCTAATTTCATATTGGCATCCCTGGTGGTTTTTATTTGCATTCCCACGTGGGCTACAACAAACAATCACTAAAAGGGAATTAGACTTGATAGTCATTGATTTTTGAGTTTTGGAGCTAATTATGAATGAATTATCTTCAAATTTTGAGAATTTGATTTTTCATATCTACAAACATTTATTGTTTATTTGAACATTTATAACGTATGGTATTACATATTTAAATATATTTGAGCAACGTGTTTTCTTAGGAATATCCAAATAGAATCAACAATCACTAGTTTTGAAGCAAAATGGATTGTGTAAGTGACATAAGTACCTTCCCTGAACTGTCCATTTGGAACCCTTTGAGGCTGATTTCTTGAAGGACAATTTTTAGTTATCAGAATTCAATGGGTCTTCACATACTGCCAGATACCTATGACCAAGACACTTCTACCAATTTAAATATAGCACTTCCTTGATTGAGAATTCTCTAACATCATTTTAACTATGTAATATCTTTCTAAAGGTTTCATTCATTTCACTAAACTTAGGAAATGGTTTTGGAGATAGTTATCACAAAGTAGAAAAACATAATTGAGATTTAAGCATGAATTATGAAAGTAAAAATCAGAAATTTGTTCTTACATCCAAGACCATTGAACACCATTATCTCACCTTTCGTTATGTCAATTTTCGTCACTGCGAAACACCTGAAGTTGGGATCTCAATAGGTCTCGCATTATAAAAAGGTTAAGAATATTGTTTCATTGGAATGCAAAAAACAAAATATCATAGGACTAATTTCATGTCCCTATCCTTATCAAGCTATTAGACCATGCCATGAAATTTTGGAAGATGAGAGAAACTTCACTTTCTTTCAATCACTTTTGAACCTTCTCTTGATAGTTTTTCAAATGAAATTTACATGATGTTTCTAGTCTCATTTTGCAGATATTGTGGATTTGTTGCTTGGTTGGGCTCTTGTACCCAATCTTTTTGACATTGATAGCTGCATAATTACATACACCTTCCTGCAGTTTAAAAGGCCATAGGTGTGTGACTTACAGATCTCGTTGAAAGTATTAGCTTAGAATGCAACTCTTTGAACACTAAAATAATTACGACAATTTGTTATTCTAGTTTCCTGCTTTGTCACAATTTTACAAGCCACAACAACTATGTGTTATAAATGAACTTGCTTGAACTCATTATTGAGCCAATCCATGAAATTATTCAATGATTTCTTACATGCTTATTGAAAATCACCAAAAGGTTTGGTAATACCAAATGGCTGAAGGAATCCTTCAAATGCTTGATTATGTTTTCTGATATATAGAAAGAACTCTTGCCAACTCCCATCTAGGTGCACTAGACATATTATTCTGATGCTTAGAAATAAATAATGCAATTGTTATGAGTTTTGATTAAGAAAACTTGGGGAGTGCTAAAGACCAATATACAATTAATGTATGCACAAGGACATTTTCTTTTAGCATCAAGCACACTTTGGAATATGCCTTTAGGAACCGAACTAAAGAAATGAATGGCTTCTTCTTTCTCAAGTGATTGTGTTAAATACTATGTGGGAGCGATGAAAATTCAATGCGTGCACCAAAAGTTTGAAGTGCAACAATTTTTTTGAATTTGGAAGTGGCATTGTCTTTAATGGATATGTACTTAAAGAGATCATGATCACATCAGTCATCATATACCAACATTCTATAATTTTGTTTCTATCCTCCATTGGTAGTTTTGAGGGTGGTTTTGAACATATATGTGACTTAAAAAACATCCACCTATGAATGAACGGTGCCTAAAAGTGGAATTTGGATAAGAGAAAATTCAAAATACCCAAAACTGAAGAGAAATTACTATATCAGTGGGAGGATATCCACAATTAATTGACTCAACATGTGTGATTGAAGACTAAGAAAACGAAAAGGAGGAAAGGGTAGAAAAAAAAAAGGATCGTATAGGTATAAGTAGATTATAGAAACATAAAAGTGTTTCAATCCAATGCCAATAAATAGAGGAAAACATAAACAAAATCTAGGAAATTGAAAACTGGGAAGACCAACTTATTATTACAAATTTCAATCAAAGAAGAGTTTAACTATTTCAAAAACCTTTTCTTGGAAGGTCAGTCCAAGAGAGAGAAAGTATAAGAGGCTCTTTTGGAAAACATCCTCCCATTTCTCTTATAATATGATAATAGAATTTTTGGATTGCTTTGTCATGCTAGAGGAATTGCAATAAGTGGTTCTCGCCATGAAATTTTATAAAGCTCCACTTCTGGATGGTTTCAAGCCATTTTTATGTAGAGGCATGGGATGTTGATAAATTTTGACCCAAGGATGGTGGAAGATATTTGACCTTAGTTACAATTGGATTTCACTTTGCAACAAAACTTACAATTCTTTCACATTTGATGGTCTTATGCCTCAAACCCCTCCTAAACAATTTCATATCCAAGGAACAAGGGGTAGATTTCACATAAGACATATTTTAGTTTAATAATCCTTGCATATAAGTAAAAATTAAGGAAAGAAGGTGGTGTTTCTCAAGATAGACATGCCGACCATTTCTTTTGATAGGGTAAACCATTCCTTTTTTAAAAATAATTCAAAACTATGTTGGTATAAATAATTTAAAAAATAATTATTTGTGCTTAATCGATTTGGATTTTAGATGGATCTGTATTGGTATAAAAATCCTAATGGAATACTATTATATTACTTCAAAGAAACTCAACGTATAATGCAAGTTTTTACATTATCCCTTTACTCTTGTATATCTTATAGGTTAAAAATGTATGAAGATAGTTGGATAAGCACGAACATGGACACCTAAGAGGTCTCAAAACTCTTAGAAGAGTCAAAGAGGTTAACCACACCCAGTCTATGCATTACACAATCTTAATCGGAAAGAGCCTCAACAATCATAGCTAGAGCATTCAAATCTCTATCAGATTAATTCCAAATTCAAGGTCCCATTAAGAGATAAGCTAAACAATTTCAAATATTTTGTCTATTTCTTAAACATTCACGGATGGTGGATTCTTTGTATAATTTTTCAAAGAATGATGCTCTTGATCCTCTTACAAAATTTCCACTTTGTGGATAGTTGATTCTTTATACAATATTTCAAAGAATGATTCTCTTGATCCTCCTAGCAATAAGGGCATGACAAATCGACCATACTTAGCCCACATAAATAACCTGAGAATCTTCTCCATTTTTCTGAATTGAGTTTTGTTGGGGAGCCAACACAACATAGTAAAATTTTAAGGCATTTAATATTTATGATACGATTGTCAAGTTACCTACTAAAGGAAGGCCTTTGAATTTACAAGAGTGGATCTTTGTTTGAAGCTTATGGAGGCACCCTTCCCACATTGCCACAACTGAAAATATTGTTCCAAATGGGATATTGAGACAATGCACAATCACACCTGGAAGAATGTAGTTCCACATAGATGGAATACAACCTAGAGGATCATCAAGACCTAGAAGCTAGAAGTCAATGTTTTTCTCACCACCAACAACACCTAAAGAATCACATAAAAGACCAAGACAACCCCTTGTATCCTTGACAGGCCCTTTATAAACACTAATTGATAGAAACAAATTGTCTGCAAAATGATTGTTTATCATCTTTGAACAATCAAGAAGAGAAATGCCTCTAATTTTCCCTTGCATCTTGGAAACTTCCAGTAAATAGCCCAGGGAATCAACAACTAACACATAAAGATATGGAGCAAGGGGGCAACCTTGCCTTATCAAATGATGAAGCACGATGCACTCTATGAGGAAACTATTTGTTAAAACAAATGTTGCGAAATTTGAGAAAATCATGTTAAGCATGGAGACACATTTGGAGCCAAACTTGAGGGACTGCAACATCTTTGTGATGAAGGACCAATTGAATCTATCATGTGCTTTATCAAAATCAATTTTAAGGAGAAAAGAATGTTGACCTTTCTCCCTAGTCCATTCCATCACCTTCCAAGGAGAAATTATAGTGTCCAAGATAAACTTTCCTTGCACAAAACCAAAATGACTTTTTTTTAAATCCAGCTTGGTCATCTAATGTGGATGGCTCATGGATACATCAATGGATATTGAAATTGATAGTTCATGGGTACATATTTCTCTCGATGGAATTATCATTTTGAGCTAACCATACAATGTTGGTTGTTCGTGAGTGCTAAAATCAGACTTAGCACATGGTCGTAGATATTTCTTTGCTCAAGGGTTGAGGATTGGATTTGTTCCTTGCATTAATTATTTGTACTTTAGCAGAATGTAAAGGTTGGATTTTATGAGTATCATACATGGAGAGAGGCATGCATGAGAAAGTTCAAATATAATGATTGGAAGTGCAAGTATGTAGATATGTACTCTTTATGGAAAGATCATTTAAGGGACCCTTCATGGTTCCCGTTCAAGGTTGTACCAGTGATTGTAGATATTGAAAAACATGAGGTATATTTGGAAATTCATTTCCATGCTTGTTTTTGCAGTTGGTTTTCCATTCCTCATGGACTGATATTATTCATTTCCTTTTTTAGTTTTTCAATTGGTTTTCCATTCCTCATTTCTTGATCTTATTATTATATAGTTAAATCTGTATCTTTCATTGGTCCTATTCAAATGCAATGCTTCGAGATGGGAGTAAAAAATAAAATCCTAGGTGGATAGCTAGGTGGAGTGGATTTAAGGTTTTTGTAATATGATAAGTTTTACAAAACTTGATTGATTTATCTAATTTGGAAGTTTTATGTGCTTATACATAATAATTGATCAAAAGAAAAAGCTTGCAATTATTGATTTTCAAATCATTGTTGACTGACATAATCCTGTGATAAAATTGTGTCCCTTGCAATAAGAAGATGATCATATATTGATTGGCCCCAAAAGGGAGCTATAAAATATCCATGCTATCAACTTCAATGTTCATTCCTAACCACTTAAGAATATAAGTAGCATAAATGAATCGAGCAATTAAGAGAAGGAAATGGTGATCCACCCATGGGCCAACATTTGTGGTTTTCTATAGATAAACCTCTTGGTAGATTCATTAACTAGAATTGTAATTTCTACATATTTGCACCGAAACCACCTGTCTTGGTACACATGATCGCAAAAAAAATCAAGATGGATCATCATAGATATATCATTACCTTTTCTATTAGTATTATCCCTCTCCATAGTTTGCAAGATTATTTTTCACATAAGGAGGGGGTTTGTGAAAGATAACTCCAAACATTCAATGAGAAAAAACAATCACACTTTATTTGAATGATCATCCAGACCAACATATTTTCATAATGGGTAAATGAACCTATACTACAATGTGATGACTCTCAACTTTCATTTTGAAGGTATGATAGATGACTTATTCAGTCATGGTCAATTTGAAAGTCTACTTTTTCCAAATGAATATGCACTCGGAAATGAGAAGCCTAAGCCCAACCTCTTTGATGAAAAAAGTGATCATAAGAAATGCTAGTCTAATATGGTCAATAATAATTAATATTGTTCTGGGTATGATGAGTATCATTTTATTTTATTTTTAAAACACTTCCAACCCGTTGGTTAACCGACATGGTTATCAACCCTTCTGACGACATTTATGCTACGCCAGTAACTATTAATATTATGGTAGCTACGGGAGGTATTTACCTCCACGTGTAAACTTGACGAGAATAGAACATTCTAGGAAGAAATAAGAAACCCTAATGAGTTGGCTAATAACCCTAGAAGACAAGTCGACTCAAGAGGATAATTGGTATTAGGTTATTAGCCTACAAGAGAAGAAGTCGACCAAAAGAAATATTATATACTAAGTAAATAGGCACCCAGAATGAGAATTCGACCCAATCAGTTAGCCATAATTAGTATAAATATAGGAGGCAAGTCTTCATTCTAGCAGGCATTCTCAGAATTGCAGAGCAACACGTGTGCGCACTGCAGTTGCCCAGTTTGTGTGCAAGTTTGGAGGAGAGTTGTCGTTGGAGATGCTACAGCTAGAAGATTTCAGTTTTGGCTTGGACTACCACTTGGTTATGGTTTGGACTATCTGATCAACTCTTTCTTGGTGCGCTATCCTTTGAGAAAGGTGCGCTACCCTTTGTTTGGCTATCTAGCCTAGGGTTTTCTTCCAGAATGATTCTCTGTCAAGGTTAAGGTGCTCGGAGGGTGGCTTCGGCCTATGGTTGGGTGAAAATAGTGATATTTTCGATGGTAAAACCAACACAATCCATCATAATCTAACAGGTTATGGAACAACACCTCCTTCATTCAGTCTAACCACTGGAAGGGAGCATAGCCATCAGGATATTAAGATCGTTGAAGAACTGTCGCTAGGGTTTCTAGCAGGAGTAGTTACTAAAGCACTATCACTAGGGTTACTAGCAGGTGCAATTGTAGAAACCCTAATTCTCTCATTGAGGAACGTTAAGTGAAGGGATTGACCCAATTTCCAAATAGACCAGTGCACCCTAGCCTAGCGCATCTCCTGGTACTCTTAGCAAGACAAGACGTCAAGTTTGAGTTTTTGGTCAAATCTAGGGTTGACCAAGTCAAAGCAACCATGAATTACTCTATGAAGTCATAAAACAAGTTATATGGAGCTTCTAACTTCAGAGCGTGGAAGAAAAGGATTGACATCATCCTTGCCAAGAATAAAGTGTTGGATATCATGAAAGGAAAGATCGTGAAACTAGACTTTGAAGAAGGAAAAGAGAAGGAACCGCAGAACATTGCAGTTATGGAGAAGTTCAAACACCATGACATCAATGGCATGAGTATCATAGTGGATTCTATAAAATACCACTTGATAGCCTACATATCCCATCTTGACTCATTGAAGAAGATGTACGATGACCTAACAAACCTCTTCTCAGTCAGAAACATTGGACAAGTAATGAGTCTGAAGAATGAGATCTGTGACATGAAGATGAATGATGATGGAAACATAGGATCATACTTTGTGAGGATCTCTTAGTTAAGAGATAAACTACAAGCTATTTAAGAGATCATCTCAGAGAAGGAACTGGTAAATATAGTACTCAATGGTCTTCCCAAGACATGGGATGCATTTGCCGCAAGCATGAACACAAGGAAGGAGTATCCTACATTTGAAGAACTTTGGACTTGTTGTTCTCAAGAAGAATCAAGGATCGGTGAAAAAGAGAAACCCCAAAAGAAGTACAATGATCAAGCCTTCACAACAAGATTCAATAATTTCAGGAAGAAAAGGAATTTTAGTTCAAGGAAGAAGCCAAATCAAGAGAAAGATATGTCAGAAATACAATGCTTCAACTGTCGAAAGTATGGTCACTACAAGAATCATTGTCCTAAGCTAAAGAAAAGGAAGGAGACACATGAAGCATTAGTTTTCGAAGAAAAGGAACCTACAAAGAAGACTAAGCAGGATGAAAAAGATTTCTTCTTTTGATACAAGGTAACATTACTCTTCATAGTTCTTGTATATACCATGTTTTCTGTACATATCTTGCATATCTATTTTCTAGAAGATAATATGTTCCAAGAGAAGAAAACAAATATTTCTATCACTATGACTACAAGACAAGACAATACACATGAAAGGATGAAGTACATTAACAAACCTTGGTAACAATTCATGTGGAAGTTATTACAAAAGTAACAACTACAAGATAAGAAGAAATCAACAATCAAGAGGAAATTAGAGTAAGACTTATGACACTTTGAAGAAGGCAATAAGGATGCAGATGGAAGCATGGATTATGTTTGATAGAGGAAGCCGATTATATACTTCCAAAAGAAAAACATGCACTCATACATGAAGCAAGAATTAGGACGGATATAATCCTATGATCCATTGAAGATGATGCAGTATATATCCATGGTAGCAACCATGAAAAACAATATGTGTTCAATTCGAACTTAGAAGAAGTTTTATGCAAAAAGAAGCCTTAAAGTATCCCTGGCTTTCCATCCACATATGCGATCCTATAATGAAAGAAAGAAGTGGAATCTCTAGGGCATGGAATCTATAAGAAACTCCATGGACCCAAGAGCTAAAGAGAAACATGAGGAAGAACATGAAAATTCCAAGAAAGAAACAAAAGACAGAACAACCAATCATTGTATCAAGAATCACAAGATTACCAGGCTGATATGAATTCACTAAAAGAAATCAAGAAGAGGAACTAAAATTTGTGATGAAGAACAGTGTATGAAAGACTTATGAATGCAAGCATTGGAAGATCCATAACTAGAGGTTCTCCTAGATGGAGGGAGAAGACTATGATGATTACTTGTTCCAGTAAACCATACATACCTCTACATGAGTCATTATATCATCCATGTGTTGGAGTTTTACATCAAATGAATGAAAAGATTGTTCTCTAGAGAAATTGAACAAAGAGCGTATGAAGAGAAACCTCAAGGCTTTGAGGTATACCAGAAAGACACCCTTGTATGCAGATGGAAGAAGGCAAATCGGTGGAGAACCTCCAATGCACAACAAAAGCGTGGTGAAGACTTTCTATAACATAGATATTGCATCAGAATGGTTATTCAGAAGCTCAAGATGATGGATCGCTAATCCATGACAAACTCTCATAATGGCCGAAGAAGTATCACTTGGATATGTTCCAGCTTGACCCTTTCCACGATGTTGTGAGCTAGCAGGAAACAAAGAGGAATCCAAGAATGATATACTTTATTGATCAGAGCTATATGAAGCATTCAGAGAAAACCAGTGTTCCAGAAAATTGAAGTACATTTGAGATCAAGAATTACATTCTCCGTGATGAAGTGGTTCTCCTATATATATCTCCACATATGAGCAGATAAGAAGACATTTTGGTAAATATTATGTCCAATATGAAAGAGTTTGTGTACTCAAGTTGGAGCTTGTGGAGACGAATTCCTTATTGAAAAAGGAAGATATGACTCCCAGGTTGGGAGGGAGCACTGATGTGTTATTGATTTATGGACAGTCATTTTTTAGTTCGAAAAATGGTCCAGAATGAGCAGTTCCTTTCCAGTTCAAAAAGTGGTTTGAGATCTATGATGGAAAGGCATTTTCTAGTTTGGAAAATGGTCCTGATCGAACGATCATTTTAATAATGAAAATGGTTCGATGGATTGATGATGTACCATAGACAACAATTTCCCATTGTGGTTAGCATGGCAAATGGTCTAGGGCAGTCTCTCTTCTTGAGGGTTACTCAAGAAGACTGGCCCACCTCACCGAGAAACGATTTCCCACTGTGGTTAACATGGGGAATGGTCCATTTTGGAGGTTGGTGCAGGATAGTCATTTCCTTAGGAAATGGTCCCAACAGTCATTCCTTAGGGTGGATTCATTCTCTCCAGGTTGCACTTTTTTTAGTGCCGGAGGAATATCCTAGGGTGGGGAATGGTCCAGGTTTAGAAATCAGGGACAGGAATTCCTTAGGGAAGACTCATTCTCTCTAGGTTGCACTTTGTTTAGTGCTAAAAGAATGGCCCAGGGTGGGGAATGGTCCATGCTTAGAAATCAAGACAATTATTCTTCCTTTCTTGAGAAGAATAGTCCAGATAGCTCATCATTGATGTTTGACCTTCTGAGGGCAGATGCTCTTCCAAGATATCACATATGTGAGTGGAAGAATGGCCCAGATGATTCAGTTTATATCATAACATTTTTTTTGTGCAGATTGATATCATATGATTGTTATGAAGACTGTATGTATCTAGACAGTAGATGTGTACTACTGTGGTGGATGTGTTCCACTGTTTGTGACTATATGTCATTGATCAAGTACCTGTGTGCTAGTTGTTGTGTTAGTGTACCACTGGATTATAGTTGTGTACTACTATGGATAGACACAGTTGTGTTCTATTGAATGATATTGTTCTGATTTCCTTGAAGAATATCAACAGTGTTGAAAATGATTATTAGTTGGATGGATGATCAATGGACAAAGATTTCCCAGATGAAAAATGGTTCAGGAAATTTATTCTTCTAGGACATATGTCCAGATTAGAAGAATGACTCTTGTGTCACTCTATGGTGTGAGTGACTTATCCAGCATCATGTCTAATTACTTAGATGGAGTATGGTTTCGAGAGATTATGCAGCTGATGACACTGATGGTGATCATGGTGCTCATGATCTAGTATATACAACTATGTTGATTCTACTAGGTGAATGGTATGTTTGTGCTCAAGACCATTACCTGTAATACCCCCCTAGCTAAGAGGGAGTGTTAATATTATGGTAGTTGTGGGAGGTATTTACCTCCACGTGTAAACCTGACGAGAATAGAATATTCCAGGAAGCAAGAAGAAACCCTAATGAGTTGGATAATAACCCTAGAATACAAGTTGACTCAAGAGGATAATTGGTATTAGGTTATTAGCCTACAAGAGAAGAATTCGGCCAGAAGAAATATTATATACTAAGTAAATAGGCACCTAGAATGAGATGTCGGCCTTAGACAGAATCAGTATAAATACAAGATTCTAGTCTTCATTCTGGCAGGCATTCTCAGAATTACAGAGAAACACTTGTGCACATTGCAGTTGCCCAGTTTGTGCACAAGTTTGGAGGAGAGTTGTCGTTGCAGCTGCTGCAGCTAGCAGATTTTGGTTTTGGCTTGGACTATCTCTTGGTTATGGTTTGGACTATCTGATAATCTCTTGTTTGGTGCGCTATCCTTAGAGAAATTTGCGCTACCCTTTGTTTGGATATCTAGCCTAGGGTTTTCTTCCAGAATGATTCTCTGTCAAGGTTAAGGTGCTCGGAGGGTGGCTTCGGCCTATGGTTGGGTGAAAATAGTGATATTGTCGATGTTAAAACGAGCACAATCCATCATAATATAACAGTAACAACTAGTACGATGACTTTGTTGTACATCTGACGGGATAGGGTGTCGGATTAGGGTGTCCGACACCTACAATATGATGAACATGTTAAAAAATGATGTAGAATTTTTGATGGAGGAATGTTAAAAAACATACAGTGGATTTATTTGTCGGATATCCGACACGATGTCAGTAATGATTTAGAAAACCCCAAGTCGTCATATTATAGATGCCTAGTAGTCAAAAATCAAACGTCCCAACCATTGGATTTTGGGTTCAAATGAACTTGTGGTTGTCTCACATTTTTTAATAATATACCTCAATGACCGATAATCAAACGAAGTCTCATTGTGTTCGAATTCAACTACTTTATTCACACGATGAGTACTTGCACCATTGACGGTTAGTGTAGAAGACCTCATACTCATAGTAGTATCACCTCATACCTATTGTTTCCTTTCATTGCACCAGTCCTATATGACTTCAATTATCATGGAATATCATATTGTACTTCATTGTATATAGATATCTTCAATTGATTTTGAGACTGGACTACACTATGTTTTGCTCATTCCTATGACTAGCTATGGCATATGTCTACTTTGTATTGCCTATTCATGGACATGAAAAAATATCTTCTATATACACACATGCATCTGTAGTGTACTTCAAATTGGAAGTCATGTGTACGAAGTCAATATATACAGTAGTATTCTAACGGGTGACTAGTTCCTCTGGCTGGGTCCTCACTACTCCAATTCTAGGAATTATAATGTATTTCAACCATCGTGATTGCTCCTCCGACCTCACACATTAGGGGGAATATGTTATAACACTTATTTCCACACTCTATGCAACATGATTTGGTGACCTACCCTTTCCCTTTACAGACTCAGTTTCCCCATTTTGTTCAGTTAAAATTCAAAAATTCAATTTTTTATACATATACGCGGGCTATAGTTATACAACATGCATATATGTAGGTTTCTCCATTACAACCCACATACTTCGGGTTTTGTTCTCAAAATTAAAATATTTTGGATTTTCCATGCCAAGTCACGGTATCCATGATCCTTGGCCTTTCATATGATGGAAACACTCCAATTAGACCCTTAAAATCTCTTTGAAGGCTATAAATTGAGCCATATACAAGCCTTGAAGGAGGAGAGAAAATTGGAGAGAAATTACACTCTAGAGAATTTTTTCCTCATGTTACATTCTTGAGTATGCATCCCTTATTCCTTTAAGTATGAACTCTCCTTATGTTCAACCCCCCAAGCTCTCCCTATATTGTGAAGGAGGAATCCAATTACTCCTAGAACTTTTGATCTTGCCTTGTGGAGGATTGAAGTGGGGCAGGGCTAGGTGGAGGGACTTAGTTTCTTAGTTTCAACGAGTTGTTGATACAAGAGGTTGTCACCTATGTACTCCTACTGATTATATTAATAGAAATACTCTTTTTCGCATCCAATTATATGTTGCAAATGTTTATATTATTTTTCATAGGTAATTTTTCTATACATGTTAATGGATTATGCTAGTTTATATGCTAAGATTTCATACATATTCCATATTCTTGTGTATATTGGATGTTGAGGACAAGTTGTAGGTATCAAGAATTGGATTGTGAAATTAATGATGGTCTCCTATGAACGTTCAGAAGAGGTAGTCTTATAGCCTTTCTTTTGTTGTCATTTCCATTTATCTAGCATACTTGAGATTTGATTTTATTTCTTGGGGTCGTTCCGTCTATTGTGGTCCTATCCAAAACCATAGAGATTTATTCCTTGTAAAAAAAAATTCTTTAGTATATCCCTCCAAATATGCCTTTACTTTTATTGATTCATCGCCTAGTTGATATATCTTAAGAAAAGTAATACAAACTTCATACAAGAATTCATCACTTTCTTGTCTTGGTTAATACTTACCAAAGATATCTTGGATTTACCTATGCATGCATTGATGATGAAAGAACTCCCATCCTTGATCAAGAAATAAGATTTTTCTCTCCTCTTGAATATCACATCCCTCATGTACATGTAGGGGCTTCCAAACACTACACCACACACATCTTACATCTACCTCCACTTCATTAATTTAGTTTGCACTAATAGAAAATTGTATCTTACACTAATGATTAAACTTGAGCTCTAAATCCTTATTTATGCATCCTAATGGATATGGGTTAGGATGATCATGAATTTATATTCCAAGCTTTCTGACCAAATATTTTACTACAAGGTTCGCATGTGAACCAAAATTTAATAGAGCATCCACCTTTGTATTCTTGACATGGATCTTAATATGGAATATTTTAGTCATCTCCCTCTCGTCCTTGTGATAAAGGCTACTCAATTTCACCTCCTTCTACACTGTAGTGTGGACAATATTTTCATACACATTAAAGTTTCTCTCTACCTAGTTGCTTGAATCTATGGCTAGTAGGTTCTTCTTCTTGGCATCCTTCTTACGATTCTTTGGATTCAAGTCTAGTAGCTTATAACACTTATCTTTGGTGCGACCATCGATATTATAATGGTTGCATTAGTTGTTTGGATCCTTGCATTGATGTGTAATGGCTGTTGTCTTCTTTTCGTTCATTTATGTTATCACACAAGTTGTAGTTTGTACAAAGCCCGAACCAAACCACAAAATGAATACAACTAAGAGAACACCTACCTATTGTCACCTCAAATAGGTATTCCCGTAACTTTATAGATGACGCAATCACCTCAAGGGGGGAATCCTGATGAACCTGGGGGAAATGAGATGGAAGATGAATATGTGATGAAGAGTCCCCCAACAGGTCAATTAGGGAAGGTAGAAAGGGCTTGAAAAGAGTCTCATAGATGGTAGAAGATGTGCCATAGTGTAGAAGACTTTATAAGAAGTGATTGTACCTGCCCGAGACATAAGGAAAAAAAAGATACAAGCCCAATAATATGTTGGAAAAGAAATTTAATATTTTTTTCCCTAATTGTAGCAACAAACAATAATACATATCAGCAATGAAACAATAATAAGAGTTGCATATAAATTTGCTAAAAGTCTAGTCAAGATTGCAAGATACAAGCTAGCAATGATGAGTTTAACTCAAGTATTAATGCATAATACTTTAGCAATTAAACAAGGTTGTAAAATATTATTATTGCAGATATAATTATCAGCCTTATGGATGTAACAATTTTTTTTTCACAGAAAAGAAATCAACCACCAAAAATTAGCAACAATCCACCCAAAAGGTGTGTTGAGATTAGTAGAGGATAGGGGAGAACTTTTGACGGTTGGTTTGTGAGTTATTAAGAGATTAATATTAGGTTTTGTGAATCCCTAATGGTTTTATATGAAATGTAATAGAATAATCAAGAAGTACTTAGAAAAATGAGACACCCTAGTGGCTCAACCAAGCACATAAAGCATATAATTGATTCCAATCTAGACAACCTCAAAATCCCATGTTTTCACATTAACCAATGCAATATTTTATTTCTCCAATGCAATTAGATTAGTGCCTTACGCTATTGGGTTATGTAGTCAACTACAAAAATAGCTAACAATGTTATCTCCTTTGGGGTGTAAATCATTTTATTTCTCCTAGTAATTCAAGACAAAAATGATGGATATGGTGGGGTTGTAAACACTTATACTCCCCACGAAAGTCTAGAAAATCACACTTGTAACCAAGAAGTGAAACGAAAATAAGATAGATTCCTTACCTAGTCCAAGAAACAACAAGATCAACCTTGCTTTACCAAGATAATCCACCACAAATGCAATAAAATATCTCCAAGAGAGGTAGCACACTAATTATTCCACCAATAGAAAAAAGAAACCATAACAAGAGCGCAAGATATAGAGATTACTCAAGGAGGGCAAAAATTTCAGCTAGGAGACTTCTCACAAGAGGGAGAGTTATGATCCAAATGAGATACAACTGATCTCTATTTATACAAAATGTTCTAAACATATCTTGTCCAAAAATTTAAGGTAAAACACAAGAATAGGGGTCATCGACCCTAATATTTCACCTTTACATAAAATATTACTTTTTTAATTCATAATTTGGACATGAGTAAAACCCTAAGTAAGATGCCACCCTTCTAGGGTGACTTTTTGGCATTTTTACAAGTCATTGGAGTAGGATATGGGTGATATAGGAATCCAAAGGCCACATTTCTTCGATACAAGTCTCTTCTCCATGATCCATGGCTCCTTCCTTCAAAATGTGCCAACTATCCTCAACCACCACCAAACCCTAGCCCTATTATGATGTCAAGCCCTCAAGGGTGATGTTTTGGCCTTCTTAGGAAACTTGTTTGGGTGGGAGGGTGATCCGGATTATTTTCGGCACGAAATGAGATCAAAGATATAATAAAGAAATGCACAGAGATATCATAGATATTCAATAATATAACAAAAATGTATCAGAGATGTAACCATAAACACAGATATACAGTAATACACGATTTCTATTAATGAAATAAATGTACAGAGACTGTAAAATACAGGTGAAAGACTCAATAGAATGGTGGCAGCTTATCTCTGAGAAGAGATGTGATGGCTACTCACATTCGCAAGAAGATGATTACGATGAGGCTCTGAAGGCATTTTTACAATAAACAGGAATTCCCAAAACCCTAGACATCCAAAAACCTAACCCTAGGATATGAAGCGCCAAAATTCATGTGGGCCCCGTTTGGGTAAGTTAGTACATCAACTTCCCAAGGTCGTAACTTTTGCATACGATCTTCGTTTTAGGTGTATGATAGCTCGTTGGAAAGGTATCACTGAGGATATTAATTTTGGGGGCTAAAGAATCCATTTAGCTATCATTGAGAACATTTATCTCTAAAAACCTTCATTTAGGCCCTCAAAATGGCCCCATAAGTTAAAACCTACTAAAAATAGTAAATTGCCAAAATTGCCAGAAAACGGTTTTGAGCCAGTCAGAAAAGGTGGGTGGCCACCGATATCCACCTGGGTCAGAGGGGTTATGTTAGATCCTCCATGATGTATTATAAGCCTCCAAAGGCATGTATTCATCATTCTTCATGTGGGCCCTTGGCATTCAACCTGTGGGATTCAAGCCCCCAAGAAAGCCTAGGCTAGGTGTGTTCTTCCAAAAGTATCCACCAACTCGGTCTTGCAAAGATAAGTGGATATACCCTCCAAGGATATCAAGTGAAAGAATCATTATGAGTAAATAAAATCAATAAAATATCCATCTAAGTATGTACATCCAAACCACCTCATAAAAATAAACCTATGCTCAAATACCCTATGCAATGTTCCAAGTTTAGGTATGGGAGGGTTGAAAAAATGACCTATTTTGTGAATTGTACCTTAAGTTTAGGGGTGTTTCCTAAGGGGAACTCCTTATAATTCATGTGGATGAGGTTTCATGGATGGGTGTAAGACTTTTGGGCATGGGTTTCATGACATACAAGGAGTTGTGGTGTCTCACTTATGGGTGCCTTTGTAGAGGGTTTGTGTTGGGCTCTAAATATGTCCTAAAAACAACCTTAGTTTAACATTAATTTATCAACCCAAGGATTCATCTTTTCTTTCAAGAATACCGACAAAGTCTATGCAGATAGTTATAAAGGTCAAAATTGTGTAGCTAAAGAAAGTCTGAGTTTATCAATATTCCAGTTCCTCACACATTCATTCTAAAACTAAGAATTCACTTAACATAATTGTAATCTAATCTAAAACATGTTTGTGAATTAAAGGCATTAACCAAATTGTTGAATTCATCTAGCTAAGAAACAAGAATTGAATCTATAGAAAGGCTTAGTAAACCGATCTATCAATCACTGTCTAATATTGCTGGAAAGAACAAATAAGCACTGTAAGAAGGAACAACAAATGTAACTTTAAGTTAAAGGGAAAACAAATGTAACTTTAAGAAAAAGTAACAACAAATGCTAATTTAATAAAAGGGACAACGTACGTGAAAATGAGAGGAACTGTCGATCAACAAACTACAACAATGAGAAATGGAACAACAATCAATAGCATTCAAATGAAACATTTATCCTCTGTAATCAAATAGTATAACTAATTTATGAAAACATCAACACACTCATGCATTTAACTTTAACTGTTGCAAAGAGATTTAAATCAAAGAATTGAAATCAGGTTGATACGATTACAGATTGAGATAGTAACTCCTTCCGACTGGGCCCACGGTCTTCATAAGTACTACTACTATAAACTTAGTATGCAAAGATAGTAAAAACACTCAAAGATTCCATTAATTCCATAACTGGTACAACATTTACAATAGACTGTCTGGACAGAGAAATTCAGAAATCCGAATGCTTGGATAAATTTCTTCTATCCCTTTCTCTACAATTCATTTCCCTGTATATATTACAATGATATGGTAAATTAATCTATCCTGACGATTGAGAGATCCTCAAGATTGCTTTTACTATTTATAAAGATTACAAAATAGAGAATCAATCTTCCTCAAAACTACTTTGCGCTCGATTCCCTTGATATCCAATAATCTGTGCATCTTCATAATCTTTGAGTTTAACCATATTTTCCCATTCCTACAATAAAATCAAACAATTCAAACTGAAATTCAGAAATGATCTAATATTACTTAATAACATTTCTAGAAGTCTTTTTAATCATTTTATTTCCTAATTATCTCTAATTAATATAAAATGCAATCAAGGTTATATCATAAACCATGGTGATAAGGAGGATATTTGTACCTTTTTCTTGACTCAACATACCCCCCAGTTTACCTTCTTGCATGTACTCATGCAGGCTGAGATCTTACACGTAAAGCAGTGATGATGTAAGGAGGAGAGGTTGGTTCACCTAGTTTCTTGAACCCATTATTACTTCTGAGTTCTTCAAAAGAATCTTCTTCCCTCTTCCTATTAATTTGATAATCCCTTTGGTAACCCTCTGGAGGAAACTGACTAATAGGAGGACTATATCTGCACCCAATCTAGTCAGGTTCTTCATCCTGGATCATTTTGGTATACCTTTCCACCCTGAAGGTGGCTACATGAAAGTTTTTGAATCCAAAGGGTTCCCTACTCTTCACTTCATTTGGGGAGGCATCCCATATTAGTTTGGAAGCAACAAGAGATTCTTCTTTGAGCCCCCTAAAATATGGTAGACCTGAACATATAACTTGTCAGTGGATAGGAGATAAAGAGTCTACAACCCCTTCCATCTTCATGAATGTTCTGTGCTGCATGAGGACTGTGAAGGATTTGGGAGGTTCCCCTATAATCCAAAGATCTAGCCCAATCTCCCTTTTCATGAAGGTCTTGTATGCTTTAGCCCACCTAGTTTGGTTTTTGGTAAAAGACAAGAATGCTTAGAACTGTATGTCCCCAATAAAAGGACTAGGGTTCTATTTTCTATTTTCTTCCAAGATAAAGTTGTGGAGGTATAGCTCACACATAAAGTATTGCACTTTTTCTTCTTGTTCTCTAAAGCATGAAACAAACTCTAAAACAATGGTGAACTTAATTGTTTTGCCTGATCTAATAGCTTTTACCCTCAACAACAAATAGCGCTCCAATAAAAACAAGGTGTAATTACTAGAAGGAGCCCTACAATCTACTACATCAATATAGACAGAGAAAATTTCTTTGATTTTCTCCAAAGTTTTTTCTAACTGGCCATGTACTTTCTTCACCTTCCCTTGAGCTCTTCTTAACTCAGCAAAAGTCTCATTTTCTGTGGCTGACATGGATTTAACTTGTTTGACAACTTCTTGATGCTCTGCCATGATTACCATCTCACTCTTGCACTGAGTCAGGGTTTGTTGGGTTTGCACCAGCTCTGCGTCCAACTTGTCAATAATGGCACTCTGTTCAAGAGACTGAAATGCTTCCTCAGTCTGAACATCTATCTCTTCTATGGCTGGGGAATCTATCTAGGTATCTGCATAAATTGTCTATGTAGGAAGCACTTCCTCAGGTTGGGCAGATGGAATCTTTGTTTGAGTTTCCATTTCATGTGTTTCCAAAGGAATCACTTCTTCATTCTGAACAATTTCTTCTTCTGTTGTTGGAATCTTTGTTTGAGCTTCCATCTCTATTGTTTATTCAGGGTCATGCAACTCTATCCGTGTTCCAACATTACTTGTATGGAATGTCCTCCTAAGAAGTGGGCTCCTTCCCTGTGTTCTAGGCCTTTTGGATTTCTTTATTTCATAGGATTTATTAGCTTGCTCCAATTGTTTCTTTAATTATTTAATTATTTATTTGAGACTACCAACTTTATTCTTTAGTACTTTAATTGTTTTAACCCTTATCCTCAATAACTTATTTACCTATTTCAATCTTCTGATTTTATTGTGGCCTTTGCCTGTTGTTTTTTGTTTATGAGGAATGTCAAGGTTTTCCTCATCTTGATCAGCCAATGACTGTTCCCCTACTTCTTTTGTGTGCTTTGTCTGTTTTACAGGGATATTTACCTCAATGTGAGGTTTTGGTTGTTTGTGTCTTCAGGGAATGTCATCTCTATGTGAGGGAGGTCCAAAGTAGGGTTTGAAGAGGAAGTTGATGCTTGGTGTTCTTCAGACCTGCTTGTGTCTTTGGTTACTAATGCCCCCAAATTCCCCAGAACTTGAGCCATATCTACCTCATAACTTTTGAAGAACTATTTTGTAAGGCTTTCAAGTGATGGTTGTGTATTTCCCTATTGTTTTCCTGTAAGGGTTATTCTGTCTCTTCAATTTCCTGAATATATTCCTGTGAATCTTGTTCTGTTTGTGTGGTTTCCTGGGTTTCTTCAGATTGTCCTATCCTTTTACTTCTTCTTCTCTTCTCAGTGGGCGTTTTAGGAACAACACTTGTTTTTTTTATTTAATTCTATGATGTTTCTACCTGTGTGGTCTGAATTTCTTCTAGTTGGATGGATTCTTCTTCAATTTTAGTGTGGGGTAATGAAACTTCCATTTGGGCATTGCCTCCTTTTTCCTGAGTTGTCTCAATTCTCTGTGAGGGGGTTTCTTGGTGGATTTTGGGTTGTTCGATTTGTAGGGTCCTATCAGCCTCGATTAGATCACCCCAAGTTATTTGAGTTTGTCTCAGGGCCTTGTTTATTATTAACTTTACTAGTCCATGGTGACTAATTATGGTGACAGGGTCTTTATCTTTTTGATTTCTTGCAAAAGCTTCATGTAACATGGTGTTTAGGAAAAATGGAAAATTTATTACTAACCTTTGTTTGAGTGTTGCTAGAAATTTGAGGTGGCATGACCACACCACATCGTACCTCCCATCATAGGTGACATACCTTTGTATTACTCCTACCAACTCCCTCCATGGCTCGCTGAGAGAAGTGGGGTTGATTCCCTTCCCCTTTTTATCAAGTTCTTCTCCAGGTTATACGAAACATTCCACAGCCTCCTTGAGCATTGTATACTTCTCAGTCCATTGTATGCCTATGTTGGGGAGGCCTGTAACCTCTTCTATAATTTACTCAATGACCGAAATTCGTATGTATCGTAGCATGAATATTCCTCCCTGCAAGTTATGGAAAAATGCGAGCGTGATATTCATGTCATATCCTTGCAACCTGTTGAAGTACTCTATCCACCCCAGACGGTGTAAAATTTATCTTTCCTTCTCGGTTACCTGTAGTAATGTGGGCTCTCAGTGTACACTTTGGCCACCCATGTTTTTTATTAGCAGATGAGGATGGATATCATTCCTTGTTGCAGCTTAGTTCGACTAGCTTTGGAAGCAATATTACCAGAAATAGAAAAATATGATAGAACAACAAGTGTATAAAATGTGATTTTTCCCACTTATTACAATCATTATGATCTATCGGTAAATGTGTAGAATATCTCCCCCCTCATAAATGGAAAGTTCAACCTCGACCATCAAAATGTACGAGTGTAATAATGGTAGGTAGTTCAAGTGAGGTGTAATTACTATGCTTCCACTGCCGAAGGGAAAAACAATCATTAATAACTTTCAAAAATCACTTTAACGGTAATTATGAACAATCATCACTTTGTGTGGGAAATTCAAATTGGCATACCTATGTTCAAAAAAGTTTAAGGAAAAAGCTTCTGAATAATTTTTAAATTTGTTCGTGTATTTTAGAAATGTTCCACATATCATAATGTTGTAACTCTCCCTTGTTATTGGATATAACTGGAATGACAACCTCATTTTTAGGAAAGGAAATCTAGGAACACACAAAAAAACTGGTGTATTAAAGATAAACTCCGATACCACAGGCAGAGCCACTGTTGCCAGCAGGCATCCATAGCCTCGACATGGTTGCCTTTTAACCCATAGATGAGCCTGTATCCTCAATAAATAGTTTGAATTGTCTTTTCCCAAAAATACCACTATCTTGGTTTGGTATCTAGATAACGATAATGCCACTCACTAGATCGTAACCTAAGTGAACAAGTCGTCTCGTGATGAGACCTCTTGTCCTTTGAAGAAAAAAAGAGCTAAAGGCCATTGCCCTAGTGTGGTAGCCATAGTGGGAATGTCAATTATGTTATTATCATATGATCGTGGTAGGTTGGCTCATGATGAGATCCCCTATCCTTTGTGAGAGAAGTTTGTTACTTATATTTTTAATTTTTTTTTTTAAGGCTCTATTAAGGGAGGCTCATCGACTCCTTAAGAGTAAGGGATGACGTAAGAAGTGTAAGAATTCCAATCAAAATATGATTTAGACTCCTTATTATGATATGAGGGAAAATTATCATTCAATTATATGTATTTATAGGGGAAAGAAATGAATTATGGTGGTTAGATATTATGAACAATATTTAAGATAATTCGGAGAAATTAATCCAATAACAATTCGATAAGGTATGCTAGATATTCCACACAAAAAATGACAAATTGTTAGAAGTGGTGCTGATGAAAATTAATTGGTGAAGGTGATACCCAAAGGCATGGCTAACGTAATAATGGCATGCTTGTTCATTATAAAAGAATTGTGACTTTTGGGAGAAAGGAACAACAATAAGGAAAAATTGCAGAAAGGAACAACAACTGTTTCTTTCAAATGAACAACGCAGTCCGAAAAAAGGAACGGAAATCACGACAAAAGAAATGGTAGTCGTGATAAAGGAACGAGATTCTTTACTTTCAAATGAACGGTACCAACCACAAAGGGAACACCAATCGTACCAAGGGAATGACAGTCGTTACATTCAAATGAATGACACTAACCGCAAAGGGAACAACAATCGCATGAAGGAAATGACAGTTGTTCCGTTCAAATGAACGAAAACTACATGCAAAGGGAACAACAATCACACGAAGAGAACAACAGTTGTTTTGTTTGAATGAATGGCAACGATGATGTTCAAATTTTTAACCATATATTTAAGTGATTGTAAACCTCCCGCAAACATTTTTGTTTTAGTGAATCTAGGATTGATTGGTTATCAACCAAATTCATTCAATTTTTATGGGTAGGTTGATTCAATAATCAAATTATTTGATGGCTTGTTAGTGTTATTCATTCATTGCAGTTGCCTGATTTTTGTTGCAGAACATGACATATTCATCTTCTGTGAAAACATGGTTTAAATTCAATAGGTTTTTCAAAATAAGACGGGAGTAAGGAACATAAAAGAGTGTTGATTATGTTCATTGCAGTAATCTCTTTTAGTTCTTATTTTCTCAAGTGACTTTCCTGGAAAGAAAAAAAAAACTAAAAACTCAATCAAATCTGTAAAGAAAGTTATATACAATATGTACAGTACTGATAAAAATCATTATTTTATGAAGTTGAAGCTGTTGGGTTACCTTCCCAACTAGGTAAAATCTGAACAGTAGGGTCCTTACTTACTTCTTGGAAAAATGATTCTTTTGAAAGCGACTGATGGTAGAGTCGTAGTTGATGTCCATTTACCAGAAAAGGAGAACCAGACCTGTCGATGGTAACTAAAGTGACAATGCCATTATCATGAACTTCATTGATTTCATACTGTCCCAACCACCTTGTTTGTAATTTTCCAGGAAAATATTGAAATCTGGAATCATAGAGAAGTGCCCAATCACCTTTCTGGAAAGATTTGTTCTTGAAATGTTTATCGTGCTAGCTAGCTCTCTGTTGTTGAATAAAAGCTGTGCACTACAGGGAAAACAAGCGTGCTTCGTCTAACTCATTGAACTGTTGTAAGCGTTTTTTATGTGCCTCTGTAAGATCCAGTCCAATTTCCTGGGCCATCCTTAGAGTCTTCATCTCAAATTCAATTGGAAATATAGGTTCTCTTCCATAGACTATATGATAAGGAGAGTAGCTAGTGGTGTTGCACCATTTTGTGCGATAGGCCCATAAGGCATTTGGAAGCTTAGATGCCCAATTCTGACAGTTTGTTGAGACTGTTTTTGTCAAAATTGCCTCCAAGACTTTATTGGTACTTTCTACTTGTCTGTTTTTTTGTGGGTGGTAGGGGGAAGTAACTCTATGTTTAATATGATAATTATGCAGGGTAGCTGTGATTCTATGGGTTGTAAATTGAAACCCTCCTTCAGTGATTACTTCCCTAGGTAATCCATAACATACAAATATTTCAAAGAGAAACTTAATGATTGCTTCCTCTGTTGTGTTTGTCAAGGATAATTCCTCTACCCATTTGGTCATATAGTCTGTTGCAACTAGTATATAGGCCTTCTGGTTTGATTTTGTGTTGAAGGGGCCAACAAAGTCTAGTTCTCATCTCTCGAAAGGTTCTGCGACTACTTGTGCTTGTAGGGGAATTTCATCAGCTTGGCCTGGTCTACCCATCCTTTGACAACTATTGTACGCCTGGACATACTTCTTCACATATTTAAATATTGAGGGCCAATAGTAGACCATCTATAGAACCTTATGCCTAATTTTGTGGTCTGCAAAATGTCTTCCACAGGGCTCATCATGACATGCCTTCAATACATCGTAAATTTCGTCATCTCTTACACATCTTCGGATCTGGAGGTCAGCCCCTGTGTGGAAAAGATATCCAATAATTCAGGTGAACCATGAACTGTGCTAGACGATCAATTTCCTTTCCCTTGATGATAGGTGTGATGGTAGTTTCCTAGCTACCAGATAATTTGGCACATCAGTGTACCATGGTGACTTAATAGCGACAAAAAATAGGTGTTCGTTTGTAAATTGATCTTCGACTGTCAAGGAATCATCTGTTTTGGGTACGTGAGACAAGAAATTTGCAATAGAATTCTCTCTTCCAGGCCGATCCTTAATGGTGATGTCAATATCCTGCAATAGTAATAACCACCGAGTAACCTGTCCATTAGTAATCAATTTGTTAGCTAAATATTTAATAGCAGAATGATAAGTATATAAAATAACTGGATATCCTATTATATAGTGGCGAAACTTATTAATAACATGCATTATGTATAACGACTAAAAATTCATTTTCTGTTACTGTGTAATTTAATTCAGTGGGAGTAAGATTTTTGCTAATAAAATAAATAGCATAGGGTTTCGTGTCTTCTTCCTGTCCAAGGATAGAGCCTATGGAGATATCTGATGCATCTGTAGAGATATGGAATGACAACTTCCAATTTGGTCCCCTCAACACTAGTGTTGTTGAAACCAACCTTTTAAGTTTTGCAAACGCATCATCACACTTGCTAGACCACTGAAATTCCACATTCCCAGTTAAAGCATGTAAAGGTGAAACTATTTTTGAAATTTTTTCTATGAATCTGCGATAGTATCCTGATGCACCAAGAAAAATGTGTACCTCAGTTTGTGTATGAGGTTTAGGAAGATTAAGGATTACCTCTATTTTTGCTGGATCTACGTTGATTCCATCTGCAGAAAGATAGTTCCCTAGTACCACACCTTCGGTCATCATCATATGAAATTTCTCGTGACTCAAACATAGCCTGGTAGCAATGCATCGTTCTAGTACCTTCTCCAGATTTCTTAGAGCTTGATCAAAATCAATGCCATAAGGGGTGAAATCATCCATGTAAACTTAAAGTCATTCATTAATAAAATAAGAAAATATGCGCATAATGGCTCTTTGGAATGTGGCTGGAGCATTACATAATCCAAAGGGAAACACTTTGTATGCGAAGGTACCCCAGGGACATGTAAATGTAGTTTTATCTCGATATTCCAGAGAAATCTAGATCTGATTATAACTGCTGAAGCCATGTAGGAAAGAAAAAACTTCTTTCCTGCTAAAGTATCAAGGACCTGATCAATATAAGGTAGGGGAAAGTGGTCCTTCTGGGTAGATTTATTGAGTTCTCTGTAGTCTACACAAATCCTTCACTTTCCATTCTTCTTGGGGATGATTACTAGTGGAGAGACCCACCGACTGTCTGAAATAAGATATATGAAATCTGCATCCAACAGTTTATGTAACTCTTCTTTAACAATATCCCTGAGATGAGGATTCAATCATCATTGGGGCTGTCAGATGGGTCAGGCATCTTTCTCAATGTAGATATGGTGTGTACAGAGTTGGGGTTCGATTCCCTTCATGTCAGGATACTCCCAGGTAGAATCCTGCTGATATTTAGAAAGGATCTGAATCACTTTGTGTTGTTGTTGCACATTCAAATTAGTATTGATATTCAGAAACTTCCTTGGTGCAATTTCAACTGATATGTTGTTGTGGACAACAATAGTAGGAATCTGTTGCTCCATTAATTCTTCCATAGGATCTCCCTATGCTTCATTATCTATAACAACTTTTAGCATTTGACATGTTGGGTTACTTATAATGGTTGGGATGTTAATGAAGCTACTGATCACATCGTCTTCTATTTGGTTTTTGAGTATGAGGGATTATTCTAGTGTGAGAGGAGATCATAGATTCTTTTCTAGATATCTAGGTTGTGGGAACTGTTGATGTATGGTAGGCAGACTCGATTTAGCTGGAGGATACAAGATGAGGTTCTTTGTAGCATTCCCTCTAGCAATTTTCATGTTGCTTGTGCGACATCCTATGTATGCATCTGTTGTTGTGAGCCATGGTCTTCCCAATATCAATGGGTGTCCATCGAGTCTACTTCTTGGGTTGATAACTAGGAAATTAGTTGGGTATTCAAAAGATTCAACTGAAATTGCTACATATTGTAATGTGCCAACTCGTTTAACAATTGATATGTCAGCCAATTGTAACATAATTGAATTAGGTTTGAAGGTGGTAATAGCCAGGACATTACAGGTCTCAATGGTCAGAATATTGATGGCTTCCCCCAAATCCACTAGTGTATCTGGAAAATAGCATCCCTATATATGAATTGTTACTATGGGATTCCCTGGGTCTACATACTTGAACGAATCTTGCTTACCTAGAATGAGATAGGACAAGGCTCCTACCACGTGAACAGTTGATGGATTTTTAACTTTCCTGATAGGCTTCTTCCCACATAATTCCTTAATTGTTTTTACATAAATTGGTATGTCTTGCAAAGCCTATAGGATTGGAATCTTAACATATAAATTCTTCAGTTCCCCTACGATGTCAAAGTTAGGATACACAACTGGTTTTTCTATCATCAGCCTTTTAGGGAATGGGGGAGGAGGAGCTACGTCCTTATCAGGATTCTGTTGCTTGACTGTGTTTCCTCCTTTCTCTATTTCTTCCGTTATGACCACAACCGAGGGTGTTATTGTTGGTTTTATATTATTTTCATTCTCCCGTTCTTGGCGAATGTTACTTTCTTCAGGAGAAATTATGCACCCTGACCTCAATCGAAGTGCGTTTCACCCTACTGAGTTGATTTCCCCTTCCAAATTCTCAATACTCTGCACAGGTTGGGCTAGCCTATTATTAGGATTTGGGTTGGCTTGAGCTGGTAATTGAGGGCACATTTGAGTTTGAGGGTTTTGGGGCAACTGGAGTGGAGCTTGGAAAGGGGGTTGAGCTTAAGGAGCCATCCCCATGGGTTGATTGGTCATTCCCATGGGGTGCTACCAATTTTCATTCCAATTGGGGGCTTGGGAAGCTATGTTAGTCCACTGTGAAGGATAGGGGTTGTTTTTTGAATTCTTCCAAGATGGGGTAGGGTATTGCAAGTTAGGCCAGGTGGGATTTGCAGTTGGTTGATTTGACCAAGTGGGATTTGCAGCTAGATATTGCTAGGACTGCTAGGTGGGGTTAGAAAATGGTTAGCCCTATCACGTGTTTCCAAAATTTTGCTGCTGATTATACTGTCCAGAAAATAAAGAGGAAGGATATTATAGTGTACCTGGGGGATGAGCCTGCCATTGGTGATGCTGAGCCATCAGATATACTGGTTCTATTTCCTCTTCTACCTCTTTAAAGCCAACTTTTAGTCCTAGAAGCGATGGAAATTTCTATGTTGCATGGTCTTTAGCACAAATAGCACACACCTGAACCATATCCAAAGGACATTCCCTTGGACCATGTTTCTTTCTCCATCAGTGGAAAAATATGGCCAAAGACTGTTCTGCTTTTTCCTATTTCTATTTATCCTGCAAAACATCCAATTGTGTAGTTAGAGTACTCAAAATGTCATTTTTGAAATTCTCTAATAGATTACCAACTTTTTCTTGGGTGACACCTCCACTAGTAATGTTGTTATTTCTGGTGAGGGGAGCCCGCATTCCCGATCTGGTCCATGTACTTCCACGTGAGCAGTTTATGCATAATAAGATAATATTATCATAAGTTTCTTGATAAATATCACCCTTCCCCATTAAATTCAATGTTTCTAACCATTCATACTTCATTCCTTTTATCAAAGTGGCTTTAAGTACCTCACCTCGTAGTGTGTTGTACGATGATCTTTGCAAGTAATACTGAAATCTTTCAACATATTCCTCTAGTGTCTCGTTCTCTTTTGCAGTCATTTGAAATATTTCATCTTTTATATCCGTGGTTATACAGTAATCTTGATATCTTGTGAGGAAGGTTTGTTTCATTTCATCCCATGAATTTATGGTTCCTCCTCCTAATCCCATAAACCAGCGCAAAGTTTCTCCCTTCAAAGTGGAAGGGAACAAATTCATTTTTTGGGTTCATAGGTGTAGTCATAACCTCTACACAGGACATCAAATTCGAATAAGAACGCATCAGGGTCCTTTGAAATTAATCCATGAAAGGTTGGAAGATTCTGTAACAGGATGGATTTCATGGGGGCATTGGAAACTGGATCAACTATATGATATTCCAGAGTGGAAGTATAGGCTCGTGGTTGATTTGGTTGTGCCATTTGGTCGAAGATATGCCAATAATCTTCAAGAACTTCTTGGCCTGGGTGTTCTATTTGGGGTGATTGATTACTTGATCCCATAGGGGATTTAATTGCACTACCTCTATTTGGGATTTTAGGTGTACCTTCTCCTATCATAGGATATCCAGGATTAGGTGGTGGTGATGGGTTTTCCTTAGCAACCCTGCTGGTTTCCCCTTCTCTGTCTTCCAGATTACAAGAGTTTCCCTCGTCTAAAGGGTTGAGAGGTCGAAGGTTTGTATTTTGAAAACTTTGTTCATTCCCTTCAGTTCTGCTATGAACATTAGCATGGGCTGCAGTTGATGAATTTTTTTCTTGAGGGATTCAGGTAGAACCTTTTCGGGGTCCAAAAGAGGCTTGAGATTCAACTTTTCGGATGATGTCGTTTATGAAAGTGCTTCTTCCATGGGGCACCGGGCCCTGGGATTTTGTAGTTTTTGGTGGGGGTTTTGGTTTTTCAGGTTCTTTCCTCTTAGTCATACACACTTACACAAAATTCAAAGTACCTATATGACCTCTATGCATTAGCTGAAGGTAGGTGCTGGCACAAGAATTTTACTTATTGCCTACGTAGGTTCTTACCTTCCGTTTTCAATACCTCATCCTCCAGAGATGCAACTTATGATATCTTTGAAATTCTCCCCAACAACGCCGCCAAAATGTTGGGCTCTAAAGTGTCCTAAAAACAACCATAGTTTAACATTAATTTATCAACCCGAGGATTCATCTTTTCTTTCAAGAATATTGACAAAGTCTATGCAGATAGTTATAAAGGTCAAAATCGTGTAGCTAAAGAAAATCTGAGTTTATCAATAATCCAGTTCCTCACACATTCATTCTGAAACTAAGAATTCACTTAAAAGGATTGTAATCTAATCTAAAACATGCTTGTGAATTAAAGGCATTAACCAAATTGTTGAATTCATCTAGCTAAGAAACATGAATTGAATCTATAGAAATGCTTAATAAACTGATCTATCAATGACTGTCTAATCCTGCTGGAAAGAACAACTAAGCACTGTAAGAAGGAACATCAAATGTAACTTTAAGAAAAAGGGACAACAAATGTAACTTTAAGCGAAAGTAACAACAAATGCTAATTTAATAAAAGGGACAACATATGTGAAAATGAGAGGAACTTTCGATCAACAAACTACAACAATGAGAAATGGAACAAGAATCGATAACATTCAAATGAAACATTTATCCTCTGTAAACAAATAGTATAACTAATTTATGAAAACATCAACACACTCATGCATTTATATTTAACTGTTGCAAAAAGATTTAAATCACAGAACTGAAATCAGGTTGATACGATTATAGATTGAGACAGTAACTCCTTCCAACTGGGCCCACGGTCTTCAGAAGTACTGCTGCTAGAAACTCAGTATGAAAAGATAGTAAAAACGCTCAAATCTTCTATTAATTCCATAATTGGTACAACATTTACAATAGACTGTCTGGACAGAGCAATTCATAAATATGAATGCTTAGATAAATTTCTTCTATCCCCTTCTCTATGATTCATTTCCCTCTATATATTACAATGATATGGTAAATTAAGCTATCCCGAGGATCGAGAGATCCTCAAGATTGATTTTACTATTTATAAAGATTACAAAATAGAGAATCAATCTTCCTCAAAAATGCTTTGCGCTTGATTCCCTTGATCTCCATTAATCTTCACATGCTCATAATCTTTGAATTTAGCCATATTTTCCCATTCCTACAATAAAATCAAACAATTCAAAATGAAATTCAGAAATTATCTAATATTACTTAATAACATTTCTAGAATTATTTTTAATCATTTTGTTTCCTAATTATCTCTAATTAATATAAAATTCAATCAAGGTTATATCATAAACCATGATGATAAGGAGGATATTTGTACATTTTTGTTGACTCAATAGTCTGTTGCACCTTCGTTTTCAATTCAACCTTTTTCCAACCCCATTAATTGCCTCTTGTTATTTTAGGATGTTTCTAGGTTGAAGCGATGTTGGGGATTCTACCTAAGCATGAAAAATTGTGCCCACCTTGACTCTACCCTAGTGACATCATGCTTCCCCAAGATGAAAATATGCGTGGGCATTTTACCTAAGCAATAAAACCAGTGCCCACACATGCTCGACCCTGGTTGAAATTTTGTTATTAGTTATTCTTTTACGGGTCCAATCAGTTTCTTATGAGTGACATTTCATTGTCCTTGGGATCCATGGGTGAGAATATATAAGTATAATGGTTTGGAGTTTATATTTTTCCAGCTACAAGCCTCTGGGCCTTAAGCCCCTTCTTCCCATGAAATGAGGGACAACCCTTTCTTGGGTTAGTTTACATGAAAATCCCAAAAGGTGAGAGATGAGGGGATGAAGTGTGGAAAGTTACATGGTCGGGAATGTAATGATGACTTAGGATGCCCTAGTAGCATACCTATCCCTAAGGATGACCCACTTATTAGGGAACAATGTCAACCACCAAAGTGAAACAGGGAAAATAACATAACGTCCAAGCACATGTCACATAATCAAAATCCATAATATATGAAACAAACTCAAATGCCTCAAATATTGAAATGACACTCACCATAATACCTAAGTTGTGTCTCATGGAGAAATACCCAATGTCTTCTGGAGTCCAAATGATGTGGTGGTTACCATCATGATGATCTTGGAGCTATGGAGGTGAGGTGGGTATATGTCTGTGCAAGTGGACACTATTGGTCAAGTTCTCTCTCAGTACTCCATGTCTACAACCAGGGCCTTGAGACATCATATCCTTAATTATCCCATAAAATTGGGATAACCTTTATCTCCTACTTCGAGACATGTGCTTGTCGTAGAGTGGATGAGAACCACAACATCTTCTGGTGGACCTGTCCCTACACTGAAACATCACACTATGAAATATAGGGTGGTTATATCACCCTTCATCTATATACATCAAAATCATAAATGAAACTAAATTAGAAAAGAAAATTTTAGTAATTTTTCAAAAATTTCTAAACTAAAAATGAAATCAAGATGCAAGTAGATCAAAATGAAATATGAAATGCATCTAAAATATCATGAGCAACCAATATGAAAATGAAAGGAAAGAAATATGACATACCTACTTACCTAGGGGTTGGGCCCTAAAGAAGTCAAGTGATCTAAACATAGGGTCGGAGAAGAAACCTGTCCACTGGAAATGGCATATTTATCCCATCCAAAGCTGTCAAATAGTACTTATATTCTTCGAAATTATTCTTGACGATGTAAGTGCCAAGCCATGAGCTGTCATCCTTCTTATTGTATTTAGGCTTTCCCTTCTTCTTTTCCCACATGAATGCAATACTTACTTCACTGTAGTTTATGTAAGGTATATTCTCAATGGAAGGATAGGAAGGAGTTTATATGTTGACTGCATTTTTGATGGCTTCTTCACATTCTTTATCTTCTTTCCATGATATTTGGATAGACACTGGCTCTTTCCCTTGGAACTTTGTAATTTTTTCTTTGTATTCATATGTACTTAGGAGTAGCATGTCTATGAATTCCTCTTTCATGAAAGTTAAATCCTATGGATCATACTTAATGGCATCTGAAATGCCATCAAATTTATCCTCGTTGTATAATTAGGGCCATTGGGATCCATCACATGCTTGTCATCTCGCTCTCAACTATATAACACCTTAAAGGTTCCATATCCCATGGGGATGTGTGCATGGGTGAGATCCATTCTGAGAAATCCCCTAAGAGAAACATAACAACTCCTTGATAAGAGCATCCCCCAAGCATCCGAGATGTCAATTACTACTATATTCATAAGGATGATGATATGTGGAAAATCAATCAAGAAAAACTCAACATTTTCACATAACCCATAAAACTTGACCCTTTTAGAATCAATGACGCACACATTTCCATAAGTTCGGGTCATCTTCAAACCAAGTTGTTCCATCACTTTTAAAGACATGATGTTTCTTGAGGACCCAGATTGTTGATTAAATGGGTTGGTTGTCATTGATGTCAACGCTTGAAGAAAGTTTGGTAGTGAATTCTGGTATCACAATGGTTTGGGTAATTGATCCAAGTTTTTTTGATGGATAATGGTATGAGTTTTGAGATATTTGCAGGTAAAACTATTCCAGATGGATAGTACATGTCATTCCATTTCCAATGGTATGTGGAACGTCACAAAAATCCTCACGGTTAGATATTTATGGCCATGTGAAGTTGGAGAACCCTCATGAGCCATCTAGAAGCCCCTGAAAATCAAAGTGTTTGAAAAAGAAATTATTTAAAAAATAAATTTAATGGAGAACTCCCTAAAATAAGGAAAGTGGAATGCTACATGAAAGTATAAATAAGAGGCAAGGCTCTCTCATTTAATCACACTTGAACCCATTGAATATCTTTTGTTGTGTGAGGCTTATTGCAAGTACTCATTGATACATATGAAGTTATGAAAGTATGATGTAGTACGAAGGGTTGACGATGAAAGTCTCAGAATTACAACGAATACCAAAAAACCCTAATTTCTTAGGCATACACGGGTTAATAGTGTATTAGGGTGCATACATACATGGGCTGATAGTGTATTAGGGTGCCTACGTACATAGGTTGTCAGTGTATTAGGGTGCAAACATATTGGTAAAGCCATGGAAACGTGAGAAGATGAAGATGTAGAGGTTTTAGATTCTAAGGTCAAGATCCCAGGAAGGTTTATAGTGCTCAGATACAACAAATCTATCTATGGATTTTGATGTATGCATGTGAAATGGTTATGGATATTTGAGGATTCTCCCTAGAAAGAGTAGTGGTTGCATGAGATATTTTGTAAAATTCAGATCTACATAAATACAATGCTAGTATATTTGTCATTAATACTTCTTGTTATAATTGAGGCACATCTTGTATTTCTTGGCATATGGCTAAGGGTTTGTGGTACATGGTTGAGATCTTGTATTTGTGAAGTGGATGATGTATTGAGAGGCTAAATATCAGAAAGGGTTTGATGACTAGATCATGTGAGGATTATTATACTTGTTCATGATTACACACACCTATATGGCACATGAGTAGAGAGAGATATATATGATTTGGGTAAAGGTTATGTATGAGGATTGAGGATGCATACACAGGGTACAGTTACAGTCTAGGTACAGTGATAGGTTGTAGATCTATGTGAAAGAAGTTGCAGAGGGTCAAAAATTTACAGAAGAAATAAAAACCTAGTTTTCAGAAGGCATACGTAGGCTGCATAACACTTTGGTCACATACATATGCAAGCTGCATAACAAATAGGGTGCATACATATGCGTGCTACAACACTACAGGTTGCGTACCTGTTGTATTTTGTTGATACATGTTTAGTTCAGGTACAGATTGATTACAGGGCAGTTGTATAGGTTGGATGTAGGTCAGTGGTATAGATTGATACAATTGTACAGTGATATATCTCATAGTGATAGTGTGACAATGGTTCGATATTTCTACTTCTACGTCAGGGCAGTTGGACGGGGAAAGCACAGGTGGTTGTAGCCACCTTCCGGTTGTAGGAAGAGAACATAGGGGGTTGTAGCCTCCTTTTGGTTGTAGCCATAGAATTGGGGAGTTGGAGCTTCCCTCAGGTTGTAGCCTGATAAATTAGGGGGTTGGAGACTCCTTCCAGTTCAAGCTAGAAAACAAAGCAAGTTGGTGCTTCCAATGAATGTAATTCTTCAAGACATATAAGAAAAAACATTATGTGGTTTTCTCCCACTTTGGGTTTCCACGTAAAAACACTAGTGTACTGTGTATGCATATGCTTGTTCATTTGTTCATTATTTATTTACTCTGCAAATATTGGATGATAATGCTACATTGATATAACACTTGCATGATATGGAAAAAAAGGATTAAATTTCTCTATTACTGATTCACCCCCCTCTCAGTAATCCAGCAATTGAAATAAGAGCAGGTTCATTTAGAAATCAGTTTAACCACTGATAGGTAGATCATGGAGAGAACCAACATGTATAAAAATGGAATACCACAGTTTGATGGACAGGAGTATGCATTTTGGATCATAAGGATGAAGCCATATATATAGGAACAGGGATTTGAATTTTGGCAATCAATTGTAGATGGATACACAACACTAGTAGTTCCATCGACAAATTACAAAGCAATGAAACTTGGTTAGAATAATTTCAAAGCCACAAATGCACTTCTGAATGGTCTTGGAGAATTGATATTCACCAAAGTTGCACATTGTAAATCCACTAAAGAGATTTAAGACAAACTTTGAAATATTTATGAAGGAGATTCAAAAGTCAAAGAAGCAAAGATTCAAACTTACAGAGGTCAGTTCGAACAAATAAAGATGAAGGAAGATGAGAATATTGCAACATACTTTTTATGAGTCGATGAAACAGTAAATGCAATCATGGGATTGGGAGAAGAAATCAAAGAATCTATAATTGTTCAAGAATTACTAAGATCTCTTCCTATGAGACTTGACCCTAAGATATCAACACTAGAAGAAAGAGAAGATCTGAACTCAATAAGCACAGACGAACTACATGGAATATTCACAGCAAATGAAATGAGAACTGAACAAGAAAATCAAGATATAAAATGAGCAAGATTCAAATCATCCAAAAGGTCAAAGAAAAAGGGAAATAAAAAAGAAAAAGAACACAACAACAACTGTGACGTCTCGGAAGATGATGAAGAAGTGGCCAACTTTAAAAAATATTGAACAAGGGAACCAACGACATGTATAGAGTTAAGCTTCCTTTGATTTGTTTTAATTATGATGGTATTGGTCATTTTGATAACAAATGTCCTCATAATAAAAAGAGAAATGATGAAGATTACTCAAATAGAAAACAAACATATAAAGGAAAAAGTACCACAAATAAAGTTTTCAAGAAAAGATTATGCACGAAAGAATACATCTCATCATCAGATGAAGATGAAGTCAGTGACAGTGAGACATAAAGAGTTATATTCATGGAAATAGAAGACTCTGATAAAGAAGACTTTGAATGATAATATGAAGAGGTTGAAGAAGAATACGAAGAGGTAGAAGTTGACTACCGAGAAGAATTGTTGTGTGCCAAAGACGTTA
>JASDQU010102109.1:2608-14129 GCA_032191745.1 Picea mariana | reverse complement strand
ATTGAAGAAGGAAGTAAATGTAGGCCTTGAAGATAATTAAAGAAAATAATTACAAAATAAGAAATTGTCAGGTTAGCCCTAATGTTAAAAGGAAGTGACATAAATGGTATAAATAAATATCATTATACATTCATTTGATACACAAGTCAAATTTTAGAGGAAATAATAAGTAAAGAAGGCCAAATTTCAAGGGAGGATGAAGTCTTTTGGTGATGTGTTCTAAGGTATGTTATTTTCAGGTCATCTTACCATTTTTTCTATAACTTCTTTTCTAGAACGATTCAGATTCATGATCCATGGATTCTTTCCTTAAAAATGTGCCATGTATCCTCAAACAAGACCAAAACATAGCCCTACCATGACATCAATCCCTCAAGGGTGATGTTTTGTCCTTAGACAAATCATTTGGGTGGTAGGGGCTAGGTTAGATCCCCCATGATGTCTTGTAAGCCTCCAAAGTCATGTATTCATTATATGGCACGTGGGCCCTTGGAATCCAACCTGTGGGATTCAATCCCCCATGGAAGCTCAAGCTAGGATTGTTCTTCCAAACTATCCACCAGTTGGGTCCTACAAAGACAAGTGGATACACCCTCCAAGGATCTCAAGTGAAAGAATCATGATGAGTAAATCAAATCAATAAAATATCCATACAAGCATGTGCATCTAACGAACCTCATCAAAATAAACCTATGCTCAAATATCCTATGCAAATTTCCATGTTTAGGTATGGGAGGGTTGACAAAACGACCTATTGGGTGAATCATAGCTTAAGTTTAGGGGTGTTTCCCGAGGGGAAATCCTTCTAAGTCATGTGGATGAGGTGTCATGGATGGGGGGAATAATTTTGGGAATGGGGTTCATGACATAAAAGTGGTTTTAGTGTCTTCCTTATGGGCACCTTTGTAGAGGGTGTGATGTACCTTCGTTTTCAATGCAACCTTTTTCCAAGCCCATTTATTACCTCTTATTCTTTTAGTACATTTCCAGGTTGAAGCTAAGGTGAGGATTCTAACTAAGCATGAAACAATATGTCCACCTTGAATATACCCTTGTCACATCATGCTTCCCTTAGTTGAAAACATGTGGGGCTTCTACCTAAGCAATAAAAATAGTTCTCACACATGCTCCACCCTGGTTGGCATTTTGTTATTAATTATTATTTTACCGGTCCCATCAGTTTATTATGAGGGACATTTCATTTTCCTTGGGATCCATATGGAATCATATGGAAGGTTAATGGTTTGGATTTTATATTTTTTCATCTACAAGCCTCTGGGACTTCATCCCCTTCTTCCCATGAAATAAGGGACAACTCCTTCTTGTGTCAGTTTACCCGAAAATACCAAAAGGTGAGGAGATGAGGGGATGACTTCTGGAAAGTGACAAGTATGGTTGGGAATGGCATGATGAATCATCAAAAGGACCCCTCGGTAGAATACCTATCCCTAAGGGTGACCCACTTACTAGGGCGCAATGCCAACCACCAAAGTGAAACAAGGAAAAGAGCTTAATCTCCAAGCACATGTCACATAATCAAAAGAAGTAATAGATGAAACAAACTTAAATACCTCAAATATTGAAATGACACTCACCATAATACTTGAATTGTACCCCATGGATCAAGACCCAATTCCTTTCGGAGGCCAGCTGATGTGGTAGATACCATCATGATGATGTTGGAGTTGTGGTGGTGAGGTGGGTCTCTTTTTTTGTAAGTGGACATTGTTGGTCAAGTTGTCTCTAGATATTCCATGTTTGCAACTTGAGGGATTTGAGACATCATCAACTTAGTTATCCCACAAAATGGGGATAACACATTCCAGTTATTCTTCCTCTCCTTGGAAGCATATTGGTGGTATTTATATTTGGAATCACTTGGTTGTCCTTTTTTATTGCCTATATTATCCAAGTACTATGCTTACACATAGGCCTCATTAACTATCCTATGTTTAAAGAGAACAAATTTCTTATATAAATGACTATGTATATTCCCTAGGTACTTGAGGAGTACGTCTAGGTTCTTGGGAGATATACCCAACATAGTCATCATTTTTTTTAACTTGGTGGTTTACTCTTGTGCAGTCTTCCCTTGCCTCTACCTAAAGTGACGCCAACAGATCAACTAGTCGTCAGCATACACAATAGGGCATAACTTGGACATGATGATGGTTTTAAATGCATCCCACTTAGTTACTAGGGAGCCACCTTCCAACCTAAGTGTCTTCATGTGGATTTCCCACTGTTGGCCCTTGGTTATGGAAGTAAGCGAAGATCAAGGAAGAAAAAGGAAAATACGAACTTCACGGAAGGCACAGTGACTGTTATTTGGTCGAAGTGAGAAAAAGAGAAGAAAAGATAGAGTGAAACAAGTCGTTGGATGAGGAGATCGAGGATGAAAGCTAATCAAGGAAGAAGGATCATGGAAAACTCAGAAAGAGGAAAAAACAATCGTTAGATGCTTTGGAGCACAACGCGAGAAGGAAGGAAAGACAGGCTGGCGAAGCCCTGAAAATACGGGTCAGGTTGAACTAGGGTTTTAAACACCTAGGGTTTTGGTATCTAGGGCTTTGGACACCTAGGTTTTGGCCTAAGGATGTTGGTGAGCTATTGTAATGTATAAATAAAGGTCATGAGGACCTATTTTGTGTTGGTATGGTATTGTTAGATATAGTTGTATTGATTAAGAGTGATTATTGTGTGGGATAGAGAAGCACTAAGTGTGAAATCCTTCTGGTATTGTAATATCTTTAGCTAGGTGCGAGATTGATACTGCAATTGGGTGTGCAGGAAGGGGAGAGAAAGAGATGAGAAGAAATAGGATCTTCTAGCTAAGAGCACAGATAAGAACTGTATGATTCATCCTAATATATTATAAAGAAGAGTTATGTGGACATAGCCCTAGAGACAGGGTGAACCACGTATATATTTTTTTGTGTGTGACTGATATTCTGTCTCTGTCATGGATATACTGTGATTGCAATACTATGTTATATCTAATAAGTAGATGCACAGAATAGATCTAAGCTGATAAGTGATATATGAATGGTGTGTTGTTCTTGTGTTAGATCCACTTGATCTTCCCTTTGGTTGTAGACATCTTTGTCCTACAACCCCCTCATAAATGCTTCAAGTGAGACTACATATGATTCGCAAGTATTTTTGAAAGGGCTAGTAGTTAGGACTTGTTGGTGCACTCTTGGAGCTGAACCCTAGGTCTACCCCTGTGCCAAGAAATGGCTCTGTTGTCGGGAAAAGAATCTTCTCGAGGGAATGTCAAGGTGGTTCCCATCGAAGAAAGAGATTCAAAAGTGGATAGAGGATCAATAAAAGGACTTCGTTGAAGCCTAGAACAAGAACCCTAATCTTAGTATAGAGGATTGGTTGGAGAAATATATCTTCACTAGTATACACAAAATTTTCTTTGGGTGAATCCATTAGGAGCTATACGAGTGGCTAGCTACATTAGTAGATACCCATTTTGAGATCCGATCTAGACCTCCTGTGGTTTGGACGTCAAAGATGATCAAAAAGGTCAAAAGAGTTGATAACGTCGTATCATGAGCAGTAGGTCACTGTTTCGATAGCACCATTGGATGGTACATAACAGAGTTTTTTGTTGACAGAATAGAATCATACATCCAAGCCGAGAGATACTTCTTCAAGGGACCTAGAGGAAACTTCTTACAATTCCAGAAGTTGAGACTCAAGATTTTATTGCATGAGAAGAACATCTTGAAGATACAATAGATTGGTTAGATCTAGAAAAGCTATTGTTCAAGAATTTGGACAGTGACAATGACACAAAAGATGGACATACGCACAGTGGGAGAGTGTTCTGAGAAGTTCACCTTGTGAACCTGTTCAAGAAGAACTACAGGGATGAAGGTTTCTATAGTGGAGAAGAGGCAGATCCGACAGATGGGGAGCACTCAGAACCTGCTGGGACAGAGGAAGGGAAAGCTAAAGAGCTTCATTGGGGAGAACCTGAAACCTCAGAAAATGCATAGACCATCGAAGTAAGTACTGTTGTCCCTCCTATTGATTTAGTAGTATTAAGCAACCAGAGTACTCAGAGCACTGTCAATAGTAGTCCACTACATATTCAGTCAACAACCCTAGGAAGATCTATGGAAGATGAGATGACGCTTCCTATACTTAGGGGAGATGGATCTGAAGATCCTGATCAACAATGGTTCCTATGTGAAGCAATATGGAATATTAAAAATGTCAATAACGAAGTTGTCAAAAGAACCCAGTTTAGTACCACTCTAAGGGACTGCGCACTAAGATAGTACATGAAGCTTTTTCAAGGACTTGCACAACCTAAGCCACTGAATCAGATTAAGAATGTGTTGATTGCAGAGTTCAAGAAACCCAAGTCGAAGTCGCAGTGTTTTACAGAACTGAAGGAGATCAAGCAGAAGGTGGCCAAACCTGTTCAGGAATTCGATTAGAGATTCAAAACCTTAACATGTTGATTGACTTTTCAGATCCCAGATGAACATAACAAAGAATGGTTCATTGTTTCCCTCTTACCACACATCAAAGTCCCTATGATTCAATATAATATTTATTCACAGTCTAATGCGCTAGATATCGCCATGAAGTTAGAATCAACCCCTATGGGAGAATCCATCTTAGGTATGAGTCAGATCTTGAGTCAACTGACTAGTTTTTCTTTGCAGGTCGAAGATATGAAAAAAGGCAAGGGAAAATATAAAAGAGAAGACATCTGGTGTGTCAGATGTAGATCATAAGTCCATGAAAAGGAACACTGTCCCCTATTCAATGAATACTTGGCTTCTCGAGCTCTGAGCCCTTTGAAGCAAGTCCCCTTACCTTGGTGTGAGGTATGCAGAAACATACATCGCCCTGGTGAGTGCTACATTCTGTAAGTCCATAGGACATGATGATAGGTATTGTAGGGCTTACAATATCATGCATGAAAGGTCGACAGACATAGATAAGAATCAAGGAGAAGTACAACAAGAAGGAAACACTATGCAATATAACTCTCCTGGGAGAGGAAACTTCAATCATTGCGGTGGATTCAGAGGAAGAGGAGGAGGAGGAGGATTGGGTTGAGGCCGAGGACATATCATATGTTATAACTGTGCACAACCAAGACACCTTTCAAGGGATTGTAAGAACCCTTGTATTAATTGCAACTACTGCAGCTCGTTTGAACATGTTATAGAAGATTGTCCTGTGCTTCTAGCTAAGCTTCAGGAAAGACGAGGACCTCAACAAAACCCGTAAGTGAAACTGATATATGTTGAACCTCGCGAAGAAGACCCTAGAGTCAATTTTATAACCAGAGGAGGCGTTGTTACAGGAGAAGACATAATAACCCAAGGAAAGATTACAGAAGACTCGGGAATCAGGAAAGCTACAGAGAAGACACAAATGTTTGATGCAAAGTGTTGAAACAAAGTTTATTTTTCTTCTCTAAATCCAAATCTCCTTTTTTTTTTTGGTTACAGAGCCACCCTTAGTTAAAAAAAGGGGTCAAAAGGTCTTTCAGGATTTTCGGGTTTCGGGGTTCGACTATTCAAAAAGTATTTTTTTTAATAACAACCCCAAAGTCTCGGTACTAAAGTCTCTAAAAAATGATTGTTTAAAAGGAATTGAACATATTTTAAAGTAAATAATTAAAAATGTTAACGGACTTCTCAGCCTTTCACATGTTCTTTTTCATCCATCTCAACTTAAGCGACATTTCAAATGTCTCGACATGCTTTTCACAAAATACCTTTTAAATCATGATTAATTAAGGATTAAAACATACTTAACAAATCGTTAATCAGTTGCGATTCGGGAAATCAAAGATTCGACCTTGAGTCTCCTTAAAACCCCGATTCTCAAATTCGCGAAGTTATTAAAATCTAATGCTATGTTTATTAAGAAGTAAGAAGGTTTAATGATAACAAATCCCATCGTGATTTCACGATTCAAGATTTCTTATTTTAAAGAGCTGTCGGAATCCCGATAATCCAATCCATGAAAAGTAAAAACTAACCCCTGATCACGATTAATTAAGGGGTTAAAACAAGTGGTTAGCGCCTAAATAAATCCCATCGCGGTTTCACGATTCAGGATTTACTTGTGTCATGCCTCTTGGAGACACAATACTCGAAACTCCGAAAAATAAATTTCCAAAAGAATTAAGCACTTAAACATAATTAACTTAACTTTAAAACAAGCATTAAGGGTATTAAATAACTTTTTTGTTTTTCGTTGTTCGGGAGTTTTCGATGACATTCCTTTCGAAATCCTAGTTTTGAATCGTCGATACGTGGCAGTATCTATAACGGATTAATGGAGATATTTTTAACATTAAGTGCGTATCACCAGGAGTACCATCCTCATTAAAGCATTTAATTTTTATCTCCTGTATAGGTACGCTAAATTTAAGACAAGCTAAAGGTACATAAAAGTTTGCTATTTTGAATTTCATTCTTACTTTCAGACTAGGAGCGAGTTACACTCAGAAGAACTCACACATTTCTTCTCTGCAACAGGTTTTCATTTTAGCACAAACATCATGGCACCCAAAAAATCACCTAAGAAGAGTGAGGAAGAAGGTGAAAGCTCGAATCCAGATGGAGATGTTATATCTGACACTACGCCACATGTTGTGGATTCATTCAAATCCTGGAGGCAGATTTTTGAAACCTTAGATTATGAGATTAGGAATTTCCCCGATGATTTAGAAAATGAAAGGATTGAAAATAAACTCAGAGACATAGCAGAGTCTAAGATTCACAAAATATCCACACGACCGAGACTCATGCCATACAATGACATGATAAGTTGGGATTTAGAGAAAATTGACATTGAGACAAGGAACATTCTAAATAGACAACAGGTTTTCGTCGACTCATTTAGACCCAAGCACATCCAAGTAATGTATAAACTTCCCCCTACTTCTAAATACATTTATAATGCCAAATTTGTAGCAAAATTTCAAAGAAAGGACTGTACATGATTCGATCAAATATATCCACGTATAATCAAAGAAAGGTGGGGAATTCCAACAAGATTTAGGGCTGATACCCATGGCAGTTATGCCACATCTTCGTTAAACAAATACATGGTTTATATAGCTTTCATGCTATGTATAGTTTTCAATAAGAAAAACCCTACCCATTTCCCTGCAGAATGGGTGCCACTTATACACGAAGTAGCCGAGGGTTACAGTTTCAACTGGGGTAAAATTTTATCAGATAATCTAACTTAGGAGATTGCAGAGTACCAAATGGAAAAATCGAAAGGTTGACCTACATCTTTTTACATGTATTCATATATTATGGATGTTATCTATTACATGACTCCTTTCCCCTTGATGAATTGGAGTTGGAACCCATCCTGCACGGAGTCCATTCATGTTTATCATTCTAAACTATGAGAGGAGAATGTTAAAGATTTATTTTATGAAATCTGTCACTATGTGGTGATACCTTTGCACCAAATTTTGTATGGTTATGCACCCCCTCGTATTTCAGAGTCAATCGTGGGAAACCTCAAGGCAATTGTAAATTGGTTTATTGAAGAGTGTTTCTCCTATGCCAGGGTTTTCGAGTTCTTGATTCCTCCTCACTCACTTCCGAAATTCCTTCCTGAAAGACTGGTGTGAAGGGAGGTGGCCTACCAAATAATAATAGGTGGCATCAACACAGAATTGAAAGCATCTCAGAAGAATTTCTAGCCACTTTTTCTTGTACAGATTGGGAAGTATTCACTGCTTAACTTTGGTCATTCCAAGGTTGAAATTGTGGCACTGGAAGACATCAAATTGGTATATATTGAACTCAGAAAACATGAACCTTATCAAATTGTAGGAAATCATCTTACTCATTGCAATATGAAGATGTATGAACATGAATCTTCTCCCTGTGACGACATGTTCAAGGGAGCCAGAACCTATGAGGAAATATTAGACGGAGTTCAAGCATTATCACCCGACCTACAGAGCATCTTTTTGAATTTCCAAAAGCATAGGCGAAATGGTTTGCTGAAGATACTACAGGTAGAATCAACAACCCCTCCTCCCTCTCAAGGAAGTATTCCCCCAGGCTTCATATCAGAGGCTCATGATAAAGAGATTGTAGAAGAAAATCCAAAGAAGACTGAAGTGTCTTCACAAAAAGTAGAAGCTTCACAATCAAAGAATCTAGGGTCTGAAACAAGTTTTAAATCCAAGACTCATTCAAAGTCGAGTCAAATGATTCCACCTTCATCATCAACTATTCTTGTTGATATCCCCAAAATAGCAGGAGAAACTTAATCTTCAGAATTGGGCAACCCTATTGCATCATTAACTCCTATGCAATCAACTTTTGGAACCCCCCATCTGCAAGTCATATATGCGAGTGACCTTACTCCTATCTCTAGAGAAGAGATACCTCTCTTTGACTACTTTTTCAGTAAGAAGAGGAAGGCAGTATTAAAACAAGAAATTCATCTGAGAGAAGGTAGAATGGTGAAGAAACACAGAGTGCTCGTAGATGGGAAAAACCTAGAAGAGGAAGACTTCGCCACAGAAGTAGCAGGCTCTATGGGAGCTTTGGAAACTGCCAATTTATTCTCATTTGACTCTTTGAAAACAAGGCTCAAGAAAAAAAAAAAATGATAGCTCATTTGCAGGACCAAATAAGGCACACAGAAAATAATATTCAAGAGGAGGTAAATCAAAGAGTTAAAAACATCAGGACTGCTGACAAGTAGGAAATGCAATTGTTGAAGTCTAGTTTAGATGAAGCAAACAAGCAGATGCAAATGAGTCAAGTACAGGTTATTCGGTAGGAGGAATTAGTGAGACAACTACAAGTTGAGTTGAGGTCCATTGAAGGAAAAGTTTTGAATATAACAACATTTCAAGCCCAAGTAGTAGAGGTTCATAAGAAACTACAAGCGAAACAACAAAGCATGCTTTCTAAAATAGAAATCGTTCAAAACTACTTCTTGGAAGTAAGCTACTCACTAGATAGCATTGTTTTAAAGGAAAAAGAGGCCACAACAACTCATGCTGCTTTTCAAAAGGTAGTAGCATTTTCAGCTAGAGAGGAAGTATCAGCAATCCCAAAGTTGAATATAGAAGAACAGATCAGGGGAGACATCATGTTAAAAACATGGGAGACCAATATTGCCAAAAGTAGGAAAATGGCAATAGAAGTTAGGAAAGAATGTGAAAAAGTGTTTGATTGGCTAGATACTAAAACATTGGGCATTGGCAAAGGTGATTTTTCTAGGCTATTATGACAGATCAATGTTGTAAGGCATCAACTACATATCAAAGAGAGCTAGAATGAAGCACATCTCGAGATTTCACAATTGAAGCAGCTTGACACCACCCAAATGGATAGGTGGCTAATAAAGCCAAATCTATAGTTGCAGTCGAAATTTTTTGACAAGGGAAAGATCGAAGACAAGATGCCTAAAATTCAGAGGAGGTTATATGTGTTTGAATCAAAGGACACGTCAGAACCTTCCAGAATTTTGGTGCAGTTTCTAGAAAGGTGCATCGAGTGTTTGGGATTGAGCGAAGGAGGTGTTTCAAAGAAATGAGGAAGTAACACATGTGCTCATTTTTGTCCAACTGGTAGAAAAGTAAAAAGTAACCGAGAAAAACGATTCGAATTTTGTATTCTATAACCGTTAGCACCTAGGAGATTAGGAGAATACCAACCATCTAGGGTTGATGATTTCCTTTGTACAAATACAATTTTGAAAGAGAGATCAGGGGATTTTTTTGGCCGATTGTGTCAGAGAAATTTTTTCATTTGCCAGAATTAATACAAATGCAAGTCGAAGACTCCAGATCCCGTCAAGTTTGAGTTATGTGTCCCTCTGATTATTTCATATTTAATATCATTTCTCATATATCTTTGATGAATGCTTAGCTGCAATTTAGTACAACATCTACTGTGGTGATTGATTATTTTAGTCATCTAATTTGTTTACAATTTTTCCTCTGTATCAGCTATCAACAGGTACAAGACCTGTGAATTGCTTAGATTTCTATATCTTATGCTTCATTAAAGTTTTTTTTGTCTTTTTCTTCTTCTTTCACAAAGTGAGATTCTTCCTTGTTTGATGCCTCACATTGTTCAACAGCTTTATGTTTTCTTTCATTTCATGCATGGTTTTCAGTTTATCTCAAATACAGGAAACGACCTTTGATTCTGTTATACTATTAATTCAAAATTTGGGATTTTTTCTTACATAATCTAAAATCGAAACAACAACCTAAAAAAGAAACAATATTTAAAAATATTTTTCCTCTATGACAGTGCCTATTGCGAGACAACCCAATATCGAACCCGGTCTCACAGACCAGACCAGTATCTCTTTAACTCTTTTTAACACCATCTTAAAAAATGCTACCACCCGGGTTGAACTTGAACGTTCATGGGAAGTCATTGAGCAGGATATTAACATCCAAGAACAATTGGAAGCTAGAAAAAGACAACTCAGAAACCATCCATAGCTCCTTTTCCCCTACGAGTTGTTTTTCCTTTATTTATATCATACACCCTCTTTTTGGATTCCTAGACTTTATACTTTCAAGACTTAAGTATAAACTCTGGAACAACACAAAGAAAGAAAGACAAATGTTTGAGGAGGCAAGAAAAGAATTCGGAGGAGACCAAGGTTCCTCATCGAAGACCAGACTAGAAGTAAAAGAGTATGGAATGCCTCTAGCATTTGATCAGTCTTCTTCGCCAAAAGAAGAAAAAGAGGTAAGCAAGCTCATGGAATTTTTATATACTTGTATTAAGTTGATTCAAGATGAGAGCATTGTACAAGAGTTACAAAATTTAATCAGATAGTATGAGATAGGAAAGATAGACCCCTTAATAAATAGGGCAGTACACCAAATTGGTAAGAAGAGAAGGACAAATAAGGAGTTACATTTGAATGCTCAAATAGGAGAGTATGTGATAGATTATGTAGTCCTCGACCTAGGGTTGGAGGTCAATGTCATGACGAAGCAAACCTAGGCGTTGATGGGAAAACCAAAGTTGATATATTCCCCTATCAGGCTTAGGATGGCTAATCAACAAGATGTAAGCCCTTTTGGCAGATTAGAACATGTCCCTGTGGACATTGACGGAGTAAGAACATTTGTAGATTTTGAGGTAATTGAGATAATTGACGACAATTTTCGTTATCCTACGTTGTTAGGAATTGCTTGGGCCTTCAATAATTCCACTGTGGTTGATTTAAATAAAAGACGTATGAATTTTGAAAGAGATCGCCTTAGGTTCATTGCACCCTTAGACCCGGATGAAGGTCAGTGATACACAGAGCCCATCAGAGAAGAATATCGCACATACAATCTGGAAAACATATACAAATTAACAACCAGATAGCAGGATTACATTAATCCCACAGCCGATGGAAACTTAAGCTAGAGAAGTGACAACGTATGCTCATCAAAATCAGAAGAAGCACTAGAGAATTGGAAAAATAAAATGTATGAAGTATGTACAAGAATATGTTCTAGACTAACTAG
>JASDQU010102108.1:423805-447087 GCA_032191745.1 Picea mariana | reverse complement strand
TGTACATATGTCACATCAACAACATTCAAACCCTAATATTCCATTCCCTGACTTGATCCAGAGTCCAAGGAGTTTCATCAATGCCTCTGCATCCTCTCACGTCCAAAGTTCTGCACACTCAGGAGAACCCAGTAAATAACACCTGTCGATGTAAATACAAAAAAAATAACATATCATCAAATCCACAATATCTCATAATCATAATCAAAACAGCCAATAGTATAATAACCTGGATCACTTGCACGCAAGTGTCCTCAAAGAATAAGTCCACTCAGTGCGCGCAAGAGCGGGATGTTACATTTTCCATCTTGCAAAAATCACTGACCAAGCTCTACTTTCTTATACCATATCCTATCAATAACACTGTCAACATCCCACTGTAAAGGACAAGAATTGCAAATTACTCATACGACTATCCAATTCAAATATCACAAACCTAGTTTATAATCATGGCCAATACTTAACTTAAATAAAATATATATATGTTTAACATAAAGTGTACACTTGTTTAAAATAATATTTAGATAAATAAAAGAAATCAGCTCAAGCAAGTAAAATTGGCATACCAAAGGTGTTGTAGTCCATCCTCAAACATCCATGCTCTCTTTCATGCCCCATGAAAAGACATTATTGTAACAAGGAAGAAAAACCAATAATACATATTAGTATATACTTGTCGAAAATAATAAACATATAAATTTTAAATAAATGATTCAATCAAGAATAACATATCCAGCCATGACCAAGAATAACATACCCAACCAGAGTTCCATGGATCTAATATTATTGCTCTCTTTTGATTCTACTCTCTATATTAAGCCATTCTTCCAAAAGCATAAATCTTTAATTTTTTTCTTTGGCTTAGATGTTCTCGTATTATAATCAAATGCTCTTTCAAAAATGCCTACATTAATGTGAACTAAGTACGATCACATACAAAATATTTTTAAAGAGAAAGGTTGGTGTGTGGTTGGTAAGCAATCAGTGTTCAGAGTTAGATAATAACTTGAGAATGAAATCACTTGGATGTATGCAGAAAACTCAAATATGGATTCTTCCAAGAAGATAAATCTTTCGTCTTTTTGTTCTGAAATATATGTTCTCATATATCAATAAAGAGTTAGATAATACCCCAAGAATGATATCACTTGGATGTATGCAGAGAACACAAATCTGGATTCTTCCAAGAAGATAAATCTTTCCTCTTTATGTTTTGAAATAGATGTTCTCATATAATCAATTCCTTGCACTATGATCTAAACATAAGATCATGTACAACATATTTTTAAATATAGGAATGTTGGTTGGTGGTTAGTAAGAAACAAGTTAAGAGTTTGACAATACTACAATCATGTACAACATATTTATAAGTCTAGTAATGTTGGTTAGTGGTTAGTAAACAACAAGTTAAGAGATTGACAATGCCCCAAGAAGAAATTCACTTCGTTGTATGCAGAAAACAGAAATCTCTATATTATGCCATTCTTCCAAGAAGATAAATCTTTCATTTTTCAATTGTGGGATAGATGTCCTCGTATAATCAAATGATCTTTCAAAAATGCTTGCATCATGATTTAAACATAAGTAAGATCATGTATCTAGCATATTATTAGCACATTTTTAAATCTAGAAAAGTTAATTCGTGGTTGGTAAGCAATTAGTGAAGAGTTCAAGGCAGTACTCAAAGAAATAAAAGGTGGTTTGAACAATCCCCATTCTTTTTAAATCTAGAAAAGTTATTTCGTGGTTGGTAAGAAATTAGTGAAGAGTTCAAGACAATACTCAAAGAAATAAGGGATGGTTGAACCTTCCCCATTCTTTCCCCAAAGATATACCATTTTAAATGATGGTAAATTTATATAGGGACTAGTTGACTAACCCTTCCTTGAATAGAAAATGCCTAATTAAAATATTATACTAGGAATATTTGATCAACTAGGAATATTTAATCAACTAAAACTTCAATTTTGCTACAAGTGTATTTCAACTACAAATAATCCATGGTTTTAAAGATAATGTTGAACTCTTTTTGCAAAAGAAATGTAGGAAACGGATATTGAATTTATTTGATCAACCAAAACTTCAATTTTGCTACAAGTGTATTTCAACTACAAATAAGCCATGGTTTTAAAAATAATGTCAAACATTTTTTGCAAAAGAAATGTAGGCAAAGGACATTGAATTTATTTGATCAACCAAAACTTTAGTTTTCCTACATGTGTATTTCAACTACAAATAAACCATGGTTTTAAAAATAATGTTGAACTCTTTTTTCAAAACAAATGTAGGCAAAGGATATTGACTTTGTTCTACACATCTTTCAAAAGGAAAGAAAAAGGGGAACTAAAAATTTGTATTGCACGTCTTTCAAAAGGAAAAATATAGATATGGCAAATGCATTAAGGATAGTACGTTTAGTTATGTCTAAATCCAAAGTATATATTATTCTAAACCATTGACATGGACGAAATAAATACAAGGCAACTGCATCATGTGCATATTTATAAAGTAACCCATAAAATTTCAAAAAAGTAGAAAAATAAATTTAAGCATTCATGTGTATATAATAAAGTCCTCATAAAAACACACTAGAACTTACAAATTTAATGTACATATACGTGACCTATGCATCATGAGGTATGGATGCATCCTTCTCCGGTATGGACACATCATTCTCAGGCACTCTATCTAGGACTCTCTTCTCCAAGTTGGCCTATAACACATTTGAAATTTCCATATTTCCATTAAGGCATCTACTTAATAAATAACATTTTTAAATAATTTTTGATGAGTTAAAATTAAATGATTGACACTTGAAATCATAGTTTTAAACTTTGAAAAATGCAATACATGTGATGTGTCAACCTCAATATCGTCCCCCTCTTGAAATGCCCCCAATATTTGCGATGACAACTGAGATAAACCTATAAATGTGTTGGGCAATGGCAAGGGAATATGTGAACAAAACAACTTTGAATTTTAGAGAAATGTGTTCGCATTAATGGCGAGATATAAATTTGTTTGATTGATTCTTCATGTGGAAATTATAAAACTAAATTGTAGTTATGGATTTTTTTAAAACATGCCTGATTCATTGCATCGAAATTTAAAGACGATGAATCAAGTCCCCTATTTAATGAGGAATCATTTAACATTTGACCAAACTACAATTAATGAACATGTAACACATCAATTATTTCTAACAATGCAATGATATGTATCTAGATCTAATAACAAGAATATTATCCCTGAATGCATGAAACATATGCAAACTAAAACACATATCGGTCTAATGCTCGATTCCTCATGCCCGGTTAACTCTTTCCATCCACTGCGGCAAAATTTGACATAAGATTGTAGCTCTTCTATGCTCATGGAATCTATCTCCTCATCTTTCTTGTCAACATAACTCTCCCAAGTAGTGGATTTCTCCCTCTGTCGGTTAAAATCAACATCAATACCATACAAAATGGATTCTAAATTATCTCCAATTGCAGTCCTCGCCTCCTTGCCAAATTGTGATGTGGCTTGCATCTTTTCATGTGAAGAAACTTCTCATGTTGGGTGAGACACCAAAGGTGGTGGAGGCCTCGACAATGATGCATCTCTATATGCTCCTTTCCAATTATATGTTTGACCTTTACCAACCCCATAATATCGAGATGGTAGGTTGGTATAATCGGGGTGCATGCCCCAAAAACAATCTACATAAAAAAGTCTAGCAAAGTAAATCAGTACCTCATCATTCCATGGAAACCTCTCATATGCTTCCAAGAATCTATTATAGAGATGTCCTGCAATGTTTGGGTGCTTAAAATACTGCACCTTCAACGTCGATCGCTTTGGACCTTCCTTGAAATTAAACATTGAAATTGTCTCCTCTTTTGAAACCATGTTTTGTACTACTTCCCATTTATCAGAGCCCATCACCTATGACTTTTGTATCCTCATAAAATCTATGAAGGTATCATATGTTGGCCCAAGTTTTTTATATACATTAATAAAGTTTTGCAAAGAATGCAAAACGATCTCCAATCTTTGCTTGCTCTCTGTAGGGAGAGCCATATGCCTAAGATCATTCTCGATCTTAGCATGATGGGATGTGCATTGTTGGAGTGTCATTGCTTCATTATTTCATTCCCAAGAAATCTCTTCACCAACATCCAAGGGATAAGTGGTCATAAGGGTGTAATCTTCATTTTCTTGATAATGTTGCCTTGATCCACCTTCACCCTCTGCATGAACATTGGAATCTGCATGATTTTCACTCTCTCTTTCATTATCGAGCCCTTGATAAAACCAATCCCCTACACAAATAAACAATTGAAAATATTCACAACATTGAACAAAAACATATAAAAAAATATACACAAAAAAATACAAAAATAGAAGAAATTTACCAAACATATCTTGTTAATGTGATGGGGTCTCCACATTCTCCAGAGTGGGGGTATTTATGTTCAACCTATTTAAATAGGTTGAATCCTCAAATGTATCTCGAGCACTCTGTCTCGATGCTCTATTGACTGACTCATCCGATAATTTCCTCCTTCCACTAGGTTGCCTTTTGTCACTAGTTGCCCCTACTTGACTATGATACCTTGCTGAAATAGGGGTCTCTAACGACCTAGGTTTCTCTCTTGGAATAGGGTTCCTTCTTATTTATTCATTGGAAAGCCTCGAGCATTTGCAAGGAAAATTTGGAGAGTCGCGTCCCAATGACTCACCTCGATCCATCCTTCCAAAATCCAAGAAAATGAAAACATAAGGTATAAACAAGTTCAAGGCATATGCATATATTAAATAAAGTTACAAATAAATTTGTGAGATTATTCTCACAAGTATGGGGGCAATAATATTTTGCATTAGAAGGGAGCAAAAAGACATATTCAAGTCATATAAGTTTTTCTTCAATGAGTAAAAAAATTAACTACTACAATACCTCCTCTCCCCATACTCTTCATCCACGTTTACAAGCCTAGCCCAAGTTTGGACATAAAAAGATCTATGATCGATTTGTTTGGCAAAGGTGGAATGTGATATGCCTTCAAAAAAGGCGCGTTGAATTTAGATGGATCAAACACCTTAACTAGGGACATGGAGGTTGAAGGTTAAGTATATATGGCTATTGATTATAGTATAGTGCTTTTCTAGGTGTAACATTCAAGCTTCGTTGAGCATGATGAAGTTTAGGCACTTAATAATGGTAGCTTTCAGTTTGGCTTGGCTAGCCAAGTCTAATAAGTGAGGCTTGGAAAGTTAGGTTTTTTCAGTCATGAGGACTGAGGCACAAATCACCAATTCTAGGATAAGGATATAATAATTTATAAATGGGCTATGATTTTACCTATGTTGATTCACTAAGGAGTTATTCAATCAAGATAAAAAAAAAAATTAAAAAAAAAAAACATGTCTTTAAAAGTTTAAGAAACATATTAATCTAGTATATTAGATAATTTTCCTTACTTGGACAGTGTTATGAGTTGAGTTGTTTGGAGCTCTATCCTTCAAAAAGGGAATCCCAATTATATTAAAAATCGGGTTTGGGTTATGTGGGAGTGATCAAGCTAACATATTCACCCTTGTTGCTTCATTCCCATCTTGGAGGTGGTGCGGACATGAGCTAGAGCCTATGGTTGGGAGGAAAAATGATCCTATGGAGATATTTCCTTAAGTGATATAACAACTAAGTATTTTTATCTTAAATATTTAAGTTACAAGAATTAATTATTGTATTTTTCGTTTGAGTAAATGTTATGAGCATAAATTGGTGAATGATTATGTTCAATATATATATATATATATATATATATATATATATATATATATATATATTGGGTTGTCTAGGAATTATGTGTATATTTATAAGGTTGCATAATCCATCAACTCATGCTATATAGTCCATAATTTAGCCACTATTGTGTAAATTAAGAGGAAACCATGCCAAATGTGTGGAATTAGCATTGTGAGGATAAAAAAGATGACATAACTAGAATAAATTCTAATTAAATATATGTAGAAGACTTTTATAAGTATTTTGATATTTTCTTCTATGTGACAAGCTAATAATTTGAGAATTGTGTGTTTGAATGATTAATTATGTAATTGGATCAAAATCATTGTGTAAAACATGTATGTTGTTAAATATTTGTCGTAGTGATTTGGGGAAATTGTTTTGCATGTATGTTTATTTCCATTGTAATATTAAATTGTTATATGTATGTGTGTGTAAAAATTAAACAAGGGATTCCTAAGGATTAAATGGAATCACAACCGAGAAACCTAATTAGAGGAGAAGACGAAATTTTAATAGTGTGCCATGACAACCAAGGTAGGTAGGTCTAAGTATAGTGAAACAATGTTTACGCAAGACAAATTGATCAAGACAAATGTTTATAAATGGGCTATGATTTTACCTATGTTGATTCACTAAGGAGTTATTCAATGAAGATAAAATTAAAATTAAAAAAACATGTCTTTATAGGTTTAAGAAACATACTAATCTAGCATATTAGATATTTTTCATTACTTGGCCAATGTTATGGGTTGAGTTGTTTGGAGCTCTATTCTTCAAAGATGGAATTCCAATTATATTGAAAATCGAGTTTGGATTATGTGGGACTGATCAAGCTAACATATTCACCCTTGTTGTTTCATTCTCATTTTGGAGGTGGCACACACATGAGCTGGTGCCTATGGTGAGCTGGTGCCTATGGTTGAGAGGAAAAATGACCCTATGGAGATATTTCCTTAAGTGCTATAACAACTAAGTACTTTTATCTTAAATATTTAAATTACGTGAATTAATTATTGTATTTTTCATTTGAGTAAATTTATGAACATAAATTGGTGAATGATTATGTTCAAGATATATATTTTGGGTTTTATAGGAATTATGTGTAGATTTCTAAGGTTGTGTCATCCATCGACTCATGCTATATAGTCCATAGTTTAGCCTCTATTATGTAAATTAAGAGGAAACCATGCCAAATGTATAGAATTAGCATTATGAGTATCAAAAATATGACATAACTATAAGAAATTCTAATTATATATATGTAGAAGACTTTTATAAGAATATTGATATTTTCTTCTATGTAACAAGCTAATAATTTGAGAATTGGGTGTTTGAATGATTACTTGTATAATTGGATCAAAATCGTTGTGTAAAACATGCATGTTCTTAAATATTTGTCGTAGTGATTTGGGGAAATTGTTGTGCATGTATGTTTATTTCCATTGTAATATTAAATTGATATATGTATGTGTGTATAAAAATTAGTCAAGGAATTGCCAAGGATTAAATGGAATCACAACCAAGAAACCTAATTAGAGGAGAAGACATAATTTTAATAGTGTTCCATGACAACCAAGGTAGGTAGGTCTAAGCATAGTGAAACAATGTTTACACAAGACAAATTGATCAAGACAAGGAATAACATAGGAAGGTTTGTTCTAGCGCTCTTGGAATATTTTGTACATATTTTTAGTAATTCAAAGCCTCGTGGACTTTGCATGGACATAGAAGAGCATCCACTATTTTAGGGAGTAAAGAGAAGCTTCTAGAACCACAAAGGCATGCACTTCAAGATTTATCATATAAGATAATAACTTGAAAATATTTTTCAGGTCTTTAGGATTCTCTGAGTTTCTTATGGGCGACAAAATTTTCTCAGATTTGTTCTAGTCCTATCCAATTGAATATTTTTTTATATTTTTTCTTTATTATGTTTAATGAATTTATAAAGAAATAATTCTAGGAAGTTTTCTAATATAGTTCCAAGAGTGTTTTCAATTGGACATAGACCATGTGAAACTTTGTGCGAATGGCACGGAGCCCATATGAACTCTGCAAGAAATGTAGATGGAGTCTGTGTCGAGTCCATGTTATGGAGTCCTCCAATATCTCGTAGAATAATATCATTTGCATCGATGTTAAAACTTGATTTGGTTTGATTCAATGTTCATAATATGTCCATGTATATAAATTTGAATATGGACAAAGAGTCGAAACAAAATTGAGGCAACAATGATTGTAGCAGCCATGAATGTCATTTCAAGACATTCAATTTATAAATTTTTTAGATAAGATTAAAATCCTAGGTTAAAGCTCATCCATTCATTTTCCGGTAGAAGTAGTGAAACTCCTAACATTTCAAAGGTATTGTTTTATAAGTACGCTCCAGGTTCTTTTGATTTATTTTTTCTCTCTTTGGGTAGAGTATTTCCCTCTTTCCACTCTATGAATTTGCCCAAGACCCTTTGGCTTGGAGTATTGGTGCACTATTCGATCTCTTCATTGGAACAACTTGATTTGCACCGTATTTGTGTAGCTTAATGATTAGATTACTTTCAAGTGGTAAGAATTCCCTAATTTTCATTGAATTATTATGCATTATAGGGAGTTGAAGGAGATTAGAATGGTGTTATGAAATCATGAAGTGTCCATTCAGGGAAACAAAAAATAAATATTTTCATCTCCAACCAAATGAAAATGAACAATAGACAGTCACTCAAGTTGTAACAATTATGACCACTCTTGTCCAACGTAAGAGGAAAATAGTCATTGTAGAGGTTGAATGTAATATGCTTTGGAATCTAGTTATCAATATGAGCAAGGGAGACCAATTCGAAGCCTTGAATTAGGCATAGTTTGTAAATTAAAACTATGGGGGATCATAGGAAGATGGGATTGTGCATCAACTTGTAGACAACATGGAAATAACAAAACTAGAGTTGGACCTAGTCAAACCAACAATGGAAGAAGTGGACAGTCGATATACATTTTGCTAAGTTCCTATTATACTAGGTGTATCTTGTAGAATCTATACCACTCAAAAGTTTTGGGATATTTTTCCTTTTGGATATAATTATTCTTTGTTATATGCTAGTACATAGTCGGTTATTTAGTTATTACATGTCACTTTTGAAACAGACCTCGATGTATGTGCTCTATAACTTTCATGTAGTCTTTTTTATTGATATTAAATCTCCTAGTTACAATTAAAAAAATTAAAATTGTTGTTAGTAAAGTATGTGTGTAGATATTATGTTATGGATCACCAAATGAACAAGTTGAATCTATGCATTCTATTTATATACTTGAATTAAAGGTCAACAAAAACTAAAACACTAAGCTGTTCATTCGAAATTTACATTTTACAAATAAATCTAGTGATTTAGCTATTATTATACTAAAACAATAGACCATAGATAACTCAAACACAACATATGCGCAACATAAGTAGCAAACTAACAAGTACATTTGACACTAACTTTAGATAAATTTCAAAAATTCAATTACATTAGCTAATAAAATACTAACTACTTAACTAAGAGTCTAAATGTACATGTTTGACAATTACAAAAAGTTCAATATATAAATTGGAACTAAAAATTAAAAAAATTGGCAATGGAAGGTATTGTACAACACTGGGCACTCTGTGCGAATGGGCAGAGTCCATATGGACTCTGCACATTCGCATAGGGTTCCATATGGACTCTTTGTGAATGGACAGATTCCTTATGGACTCTGTACAAAGTCAAACCAAAATAAAAATTAAAACTATAACTTGATAAAATTAAAAAAAAAAGTTACAAAGGACTCTTCCCATTTGCACAGGGTGCAAATGGACATAGTCCTTATGGACTCTGTGCAAATTCAAACCAACATAAAAAACTATAACTGAATAAAATAAAATAAAAAACTATGTTACAAACATAAACAAGACTTACCTGACCATGGTGCCTACGCCTGGATTTGACAATAGCAACAACGTTCACCAACCGCCAACGTTCACAAACAACACCAACCACCAGTAGTCTCGAACAACACAAACCACCAGCGTTCACCAACATCACCTGTAAAATAAACATGTACATATTTAAATTATTAAAAAGTTCATTACATTTGAATTATATTTGTGCACTCTGTGCGGATGGGCAGAGTCCATATGGACTCTACCCGTCCGCACAGAGTGCCATATGCCACTCTGTGCAGATGGGTAGAGTCTATATGGACTCTTCCCATCTGCACAGAGTGCCATAGTCCATATGGACTCTACTCGTTCACACAGAGTGCCAAATGGACTCTGCTCGTTCGCACAGAGTGCCATATGGCACTCTTTGAGAACGAACAGAGTCCATATGGACTATGCTCGTTCGCACAGAGTACCATATGGAACTCTATGTGAATGCACAGAGTCCATATAGACTTTGTGTGAATGGACAGATTCCATATGGACTCTGTGTGCAAACATACATAAATTAAAAAAATTAAAAGTTAGAAAAAAAAATTGAATACAACAGACTTACCTGGCAATGACGGGATAGCCGACAGCTCCATTGTTCACCAACCACCACAACCAATAGCCAACATCCAATTCCAACCGCCAATAACCAACATCCAATGCCAACCTCAACAGCTAACAACCAACACCAATCGCCAACAACATCAACCCGCCAGAGTTCAACAAGCTGCCAGAGTTCACTTTCATTATTTGTATAGTAACAGGGGTGCAAAAGGATGGCTATATATAAAATAGTTTTTCGGTCTCTGTGATACCAGAGAAAAAATTTGGTTGTTGGTTTTTATTGCATGACATTTGAGGATGTCATTCATGCACCGTTCGATTTGGCGTTCACGTTTTCAGCCAAAATATGTACTTTTTGGCCGAAAGATGTACCTTTTCGGACAAAAAATTAATACTTCGGTTGAAAATTTGTTTTTTTTAGTTTTCTTACCTCCATTCTCACGAATGTATTACCCACCTTCATGATTTTACCCATTATGAAAACAATAAATAGGAACTAACCTCAAGAAATAATGACCATAATACAATAAGAGATTCTCACAACACATTGCCAAAACATAGCTACTACATTGCCATCCCACAAATATCACACAACATTTAAAATCAAACAAATAATTTGACACATAGATTTTACCCTAGAAACCCAAAGAGGAAAACTAGCTTCAAATGTTTGCTCAGTATTCATTTTGACAATCTCATGTTGCAATGCAGCTCGTGGCTCTATGGCTATTCAACAATTTATACACCCAAGATCGCATGCATCCTCACCTCTTGGCCAATAAAAATCCCTTTTTGAGTGCAATTTCAAGAAGATATAGACAGAGATGGGGTTAGTGGGAAGGCCAAAAGACCTAAAATTTCATTTCCCATTCTCAACTCTCTTCTCTCCTAAGTTTATTTTTCTTTTTCATTTAATTATATTTTTCTGTCTTTTCTCTCATTTAATTTTTGTATTTCTTATATTGTATTTTATTATTTCAAACCTAATTAATTATCGTATTACCTTTGTGTAGTAAGCTTTACAAACCATTCATCTTGTTCAAATCCATTTCGAATGGCGCCTCCCAATTGAGAGGAGTTTTTGCCTCCAAAAGTTTAGAAGGAAAACAACTATAGATCAATTTACCTGATGTCCCTTCTTTGGAACATGGATCTCAAATCTATCTCTCGGCTTTAGATTCTGACTATGGCTCTAGTTCTAGTTTCTAGCTCGCTTGTTCCAATAACACAATTTTTTTCTCATCGACTCCTTACTCAAAGCAATCTTTAGATTTTGAACCCTTCAATCAAAATTCATTTTCAGTATGCAAGTCTCTTTAATTCTTAGACTTAGATATGGTCCATATTGGCATCTAATGCAAGCCAAGTTGAATTATAATTTTTTCTTGTTCGGTGAGATCCCAACAAGCTATGGCATCACATAACAAATTGATTGAAGGAAGGTTGTATTGCCCTCTTTTTCTAGGATCAATTACTTCTCACATGGAATAACCCTCTACTACTTGCACGTGCTTACAAACAAATCATCTCTACAATGCCATCAATTGAATAACCACATTTTTTTCTAATCATGACTCCTTTTTCCCAAAATAGTTTACAAATGATGTGATGTTTGGTTGTACATGAAATCAATGCCTATAGTATTGAGGATGAGGGAATGCCTCAAGATTTGGATAGTCCAAGGAATGGCTTACAAATAGCTTGGAGGAACTATTGTATCCAATGATTTACTTAATGCAAATGTACCTTGTGAATTATACAACATTATGTTCTCTTCTATAACTGTCAAGAAATTCCAAGGAACTCCTAAGTTCATTAATATACATGCAACAATATTAGAAACATCTCCAAGAAGGAAATTCTTTGTTGAGAGATTGAAAGAAACAATTGGATTGAGGATTCCTTTGATGTTGACATCAACTTGTTGTCCACATTATTAACACCATTGACCTTTGGTGCAATTGTAAATATCTAGACAATATTTGTTCCTTGGGCTAGAGATACAGTGACCTCTTCATCTCCTATAGGATTCATTCTCCACACTCTTCTCTTAATGGTGTGTTTCCTGGGGTGGAGCTCTAGATAAATTTTCCAACACTTTGCTTCCCAATGTCCACTCAACTTGAAATGGTGGAAAAAATTATTGGTGCTACATGGACTACTTCACATGCTCTTGATATGCCATTAGTGGTAGTTTGAGACATTATTCTTTACTTATATGTTTAGAAGCTTTGCTTACGACATAAGTCTTAGGATTCCTCCGCAAACCATGTCCAAGGCCCTAATACTAATACCTAGTGTTGAAATTTTCCTAATGTCACTAATATTTTGATTCTTAGGCCAAGAATCTCATTGGGAGATCAAGTGTGGTGGTTCAAGGTGTTGTTCTAGGACCTTGATACCTAAAAGCAACCTTTACAACCTAAGGCCCAATTTTCCTTCCCTTACTATGTCAAGCACCCTAATACCCATACTTAATGCTCAAATCCTCCTAATGTCATTGATATCCCAATTGGAGGTGAAGATATGCATTGGAAAGAAAAAAAAGGCACAGTAGTGTGAGCACATTATAGAAATGTGCATGTGCTCTAGAACATGCATGTGCTCCTTCCATTCAAATATTTTTGGGTGGGATTAACAAATTGAAAATATGCGTTTCTTGACTTGGTTTCTTTGGATTTAGGTTTGGAATGACAAACCTGGTGGTTTGGGCTGCAAATACATCAAGACCTCCATTTTTTTGAATGGCTCTCAATATCTCTATTTTTCACTTTATTTTGTATAGGCTACACAAATTCGTCATCAATGAAACTACACATACATATAGAGTCATTTATGCATATACCATATATCTGTGTGTGTGTTTTACTATTTTTATGTATTTTAATATATTGTTATATGTCAAGACAAATTGTTTACTATTTTTAATACATTTTTGTCTTGGCATATATCAAAATCTTAAAATACATACATATTTTATTTGCATTATAACTTTTTCCATCTTAACCATTTTTAGAAAAAGTTATGTGTTGCACTAGTACATACCAATATATACAATCTAAAATATAAATATAAATTATTTGATTATTTTAAGACCCTCATGTACCCTACACTAACGTATGACCTTGTAAATTCAAGGATATAATGAATTTCATAATTTTAAAAAACATATATATAATTAATAAATTGAAAATTGAAAAAAATAGGTGTGCACAAGAACAATGCGTTATCTACAACTTTACAATTGTTTTAAAGAAATTACATCATTTAGGTACTCAACACATGCGCTAACGGGAACATATGCATTATATTTTGCATAAAACATAGCATACCAATGTTAGAAAAACTCAACTTTCACATATTCATACACAAATTTTATAAATAAAAATAATATATTCAAAAAAATAATTCAATTTCCTACATTTCATCTCTTTACACCATATTCAAATTCATTGTGAAAGTACCTCAAATCATCCTTCCAAGTTAATAGATTGTTTTTTTTCCATGTTTGCATTGCCACTAACGTGTTGTGAGAGATCATCATTAACTTTTGCCCACCCATACACGAGCATCATTGTATGAGGCATGTTGAGAATTTTATTTTAACAAGCATAGCTTATGGAATGATTCATTCCATAAGGAAGAATTGATGTGTTACCCTACCTTAAGGGTTTTTCCTATATGCTTGGTGTTTATTCTTATGTGATCCATTTTGGTGCCATTTTCTTATTTTGAAGCGAAAGGGTTTTATTTTTTATCTAGTAAGATTCACTACAAGTGGTATCAGAGTGGGGCATGGGCGAGGAATAAAAGGGGGTCATTTGGGTTGTTAATTGACCACCACGTGTGCTTCTTGTTCTTGTTGAGAGGCCTCCAACCAAAGAAGCACCCATTATAGATGTACATGGAGGACTAAAAGAAATGTGTAACTATATTATACTAGCACAATGACAATAGGGAATCAAAGGAGCACTCCAAATCAAGATCCAAGTGGAAAAGTAGTATTTGAACCCCATGTCCACATTTCAGTCGGATGGATAGATGGTCATGCTTGGTACCGGTTGACTACATTTCTTAACAAATCATAGTGTATGGATTCCACTCATGTGTTAAGGAAAAAAACATGCAAAGGGGGATAAAATGTAATGTACCTAGGGAAAATAATTAATATAATATTAAAAAGCTAGGGAGGTACATGAGGAGCAATAATTAATGTAATGTGTCCATAATCATGGAATAGCGTCTACTTAGTAGTTGGTGGATAAAAAATAGGTGCATTGAGTAGTTAGGGGTGATAAATGTAATAATGATGGATAGTTGGCATAGACTTATAGGATTACTAATAAGAAAGTATATATATATATATATATATATATATATATTGACAATTGTATTGTAACAATCATGTTGTGTGGAGTGATTCCTTCCATAAGGAGTAATTAATGGCGTTACTCTACCTTATGGGTTTTCTCTATATGCTTGGAATTTATTATAGTGTGATCCATTTTGTTGTTCTAAAACTAAGCAGTTTTATTTTATCTAGTAAGGTTCACTACAAATTACCTACTACTTCTACATTAATCTTTTATTCTAGATTAGGAATATCTAGATTCATTTCAACCTTGAAGAGGCCAACCCTGTCAAAGGCAATTCCTCTCCAATCACTAGTCGAAGTAGAACCCATGGTACCAATTAATTGAGTAAGGATTTCATCGAAATGCTCATACATGTCTTCTCTCTGCTAAGCAAGCACTCATTCAATGAGTTGTTCAATCTCATTAAGAGGGTTCCTATTCTCCCTTTCATCTAGGATTTTGAGCAAAAAGATCTACTTAGAAGTCAAAGGCAAGGACAAATTAAACACCTACATCTTCAAACATGTCTAAATAAACATAGTGTTGTTAAAGCTTAAAAAGTTATAATCTAATAAGGAATCGTTTATCAAAAACTATGCTCTATGCTCTAATACCATTGATTTATATCACTATTTATTAAAAAACGAATGCATACATAACCAAACAATAAACAATCTCAATGTATTGATAAAGAAAAATATAAATCTGATTGCCTAAACACTTCATAAATTCATAAAGTAAAGCAAAATTAAACAATTTTTAAATGGAATGTTTATTTATAAATAAACTTAAACTTTATTACAAGATTTACACATCTATGTGGTTTTACAAATTAACCATCTTCAAATTTTAAGTTAGCCATATCCTATTACACCGTTTTTAAGATGCATGGACCTTGTATGTTGAGCCTTTCCTCAAAGTATGGGGTGATTTGGAATCTCTACCCTTGACCATGTGAACGCCTCAAAAGTAAAACCATGACTTCTATGAATCTTTGGACGTCGCCTTCAAACAACATTCATGCTCACGAGAGCTTTTTTTCAATCTGTAAAATCCCATGGTGCTCAGGCTACATAATGCCTCGCGCATAACCACTCTTTGGACATTGCATCGGGCAAACATTCAAGTGGGATGAGTGTCTTTTTGGTCGGTTGATAAATTTTTTTATATTTTTGGGTTTTTTGGGCATCATTATCATAATTAGGTTATGTAATTGTTGATTAAATAATAATTTTTTATTATTTAAATTGCAATTTTGATGCATAAATTCATCTAAATTTTTTAATAAATAACTATAATATTGAAATTAAGAATTTCAGTGATACTTTTAAATTTATAATTTAATTTTAAGTAAAAAATTAAAAAAATAAATCATAATATTAAAAATTTAGAATGTTTAGTTTTTTTTCTGTAATTTTTTCAGTTTTATTTTGCCTCAAATTTATTGAGGAATGGTTAGATCTGCAGATTTGAGTGGCTAAGTTTATATAATAGGAATGCGTCAGCATGCTGAATCCATTTATGTATTCAGAAATGCAATTTAATCAATAGAAAATAACAATTTTATTCAGATTTACATAACCAGATTCCTACCAAAAATCCAAAAATACAATTTAATCAACAGAAAATAAAAAATTTATTCAGATTTACATAACCAGATTCCGATTAAAAACCCAAAAAGTAAAACGTTTAGTAAACGCCATTTTTTAAATCAATTCATAATGCCTTACGCTTACACCGAAAAAAAAATATAGGTGGAGTGGCCATTTATTTGCATTGATTATCGTGACCAGTTCTCTGGACCAGAAAACGAATTTCAGAAACAAGCGAGTTTCATATTCATTGCAACTACTAAACGTGTGGCCCAATAAATTCCTGCCCTTTACCCTCCACTGCCATTAAATCAAATGCGCTGTAAATCTACTGCTATTTCGTCTTAAGCTTCTGTGTGGGGTATAGTAGTTAGGATTTTAATGAGAAAACAACAGACAAGTTAAGGAGCATGTGAGCTTCAGCTACTCAGACCGACTACTCAGACCGAGCTGTGTCAATTTAAGCCTTGCACAGTCCAACGACGGATAGTGCGTTATAATCTCAATCTGTAATCTCTGATTGATATGTCTTCCAAGAACTTTTGCCGATTGATATGTTTCCCATAATGATAGACAGCTGGCTTCATCGTTATTTATATCGGCTTACAGCAGCTAACTGTTTGTTCATCTCGGCTTTATACAACCAGAGAGGCACAGAATCATTGAATGTAAGTACTTTTCTAAGCCTGTTCGCTGCTGCTGCTCCATGATCATGGGGTCTCATCTGTTGGGTACTGCACTGACAGTCACTTTGGCTCTTTTGGCAATGAGCTGCAACTGTCAGGCTGAAGCGCCAAATATCACCCCCGAGGTTCCGGCGTTATTTGTGTTTGGGGATTCTCTGTTAGACACGGGAAATAACAACGGCCTCTTAACTATTGCAAGAGCGTCTTCTCCTCCTTATGGTGAGGACATGCGCGGTGCAAATGGATCATCGTCTTCTGGAGGAAGATTTTCAAACGGTCCTATAACTACAGACGTAATAGGTAATTTCAATTCCAGATACGGCTTTGTTGTATGATTTGGGCTTGAAATCTGAGAGCTATGGACCTCACTCTGTGTTTTTTTAAATGCGGGTTTTATGAACTTTGAAATTTGCAACTCTCAGCGAAGCTTTTAACTAATTGATCATCAGAATAATCCTGTCCTGCAGGAATCCACTCTACTGGTAAGATTTCAAGTGGAATCCTGTCCACTTTACTGGTAAGATTTCAAGTGGAATAACGAGCTTTCGTGTTTGTTTCAGCTGCTTCTCTAAATCTACCATGCCCACCTGCGTATGTAAGCGCGGGACTCAATATTGAGCGCGGGGTAAATTTCGCATCTGCTGGATCTGGCATTCTTGATGCCACAGGAGCTAGCTTTGTAAGTTGCTTGTTTTTTTATATAGCAGGCAAGCAAAGATGCAATTTATGATTAGTATTTATGTTAATTGTATATATTTTAAAGTATATCTTAAATCCAGATGTAAGATTTTTTTATATTGAATTTATTTTAATTTTATGATATTTTTATATTGTTACTTAAGTTTATTTGGGAGATAAACTGTGTATAAATTTATACATATTTTATTTCCAAAAAATTCAAGCAATAAATATAAAAACCTAGACCTCATATTTTTATATTATATCTTTTTTATAAAATTATAAAAGATTTTCATGTTATAATATTTAATTTATAAAAAATATTTATTTATGAAAAATGTAATTTTCATTTAATTTTTAAATAACTAGTACAGCAACTCAAAATAGTGGTTGATGAAGGCGGAAAAGAAATGTGCAGACAACTGGAAAATAAAAAGTCAGAAATAAAACTTTCAGAAAATGAAAAGTGGCAATCATATAGTGCTATAGTAATTTCTTAATATGATTAGGTAAATGTTAAAAAGTAAACAGGGTAATTGATGCATTCAAAAATACAAGGAAGGAAGTTATGAAGAATAAATCACATTCATTGATTTGGGAGGATGACTAAGAATATGCCAACATCTTCAATTGTTAGCCATTAGATTAAAATTTTAGATTAAAAGGTGATTAATTGTGCCCATTGTCAATAGGTACAAGCCTTTCCGCGTAATTAAAAATAATTAAATTTTTTTCATAATTTTATTTTAATATTTTTTTTAAATTTATGGATGGTAAATCAGGTTTATAGGACTTTAATAGGGTAAGTGATTATTTGTTATTCTTTAGAATTTTGTTTCTGTACTCAAAAAAACATTAAGAAAAACTTTTCAAGATCACCATACTTTTGTTGACTTAAAAAGTTAAAAAATTAAAGATCGGTAATATGACAAATATTTTAAAAATAAAATTTAATATAAGTTTAGGCTGAATAATCGAAAAAAAATACTTTTCATCTTGCTTGACACAATTTCTTGAAAACTTTAATTTTTCAAAAACACTAAATTTTATTAATCCTCCAACAAATTTCTCATAAAATCTAAATTCGTTATCCTCATTGCAGGGAGACCATTTTAGTATGCCACGGCAGATTGCAAATTTTCAGGATGTGAAGAATAAATTGGACCTAAAGGTGGGCACTGAGGTTTCCTCTTCAATAATTTCCAAAGCAATCTTCTACATCACAACCGGAAGCAACGACTTTTTCATCACCTACTACTCGTCGCCACCGAATCCCCTGTACGCGATGCTTTCTCCCGCGCAATTCAGCGACCTCCTCATTTCTAATTTGAAAGGCCAACTCTCGGTATTACAATTCCTAACTTCCACCTGACTGTGCCTTTTCATTGGTGTGTTTAAATAGTAAATTATTGTTTTTATGATTGTTGAATTTGTAAAAAATAATTTTATTAGGCTCAAAGGAATTCGAATTTTAAGGTGAAATTTTTTAGAAATGGTTTTGTATAGTTGTTTTAAGAAATGGTTTTTTAATTTTGATTATGTAAAAATAATTACTTAAATTTAACAATCTAACAATTTTTTATAAAATTTTGGATAAATATCTCAAAATTGTCATTTCTTAGAACTTTTAACCTATAAAAATTATAGATTTCCTGACTTATACATCTCTTTGGAATGCAGAAAAGCACCTTTTTAATGCAATGAAATATATGAATACAGTACATTTCTATACTCTGATATAAATTCAGTCTCTGATATTTCTGAGAAAAGTCTTATAATAACAACTCCTAAAACAGTACATTTCTGTACTCTGATATAAATTCATTCTCTGATATTTCTTAGAAAAGTCTTATAGTAACTACTACTAAAACAGTACATTTTTATACCTGATGGCTAAATGGCCAACAATATACATCATTACATTTCTATATTTGATGGCGGTTAAATGGCTAGCAGTACACAACTTTCTGAGCAGCATTCAATATTATGACAGGTTATATATACATTATGATCTATATATCAAAATTATTTATTGAATATATGTATATATAGTGTATATATAATTTGATGTTATATTTGTATATATCAAGATTATTCAAGCAATTGTGTATATATTATTTATTGCAGTATACCTATTGATAATGGGCAGATTTAATAGGGGTTTAGTGCTTAATAAGTTTTCTATGGACAGGATTAAATATGGCTGGAATATTCTTAGTAGTCACACAAAATAAATGGCTGTGATTTCAATCATTAACTTCCTAGCTATTATAAAGACATCCGTTTATGTGTTTACTTTTTTACATTTACCTAATCATATTTAAAAATTACTTTGATAGCTCACTGATTGCCACCTAAGTGATTAACAGAAATTAAAATATTAACACCAGATAAATGAAGGTCAACCATTTATTTGTTAATCAATAATAAAATTTAATATATTCTTTTAAGGATTCGTTTCATCTTATCAACCTTTCGGCCTTGATCAGCCACAATTATGTGGCTGTGCTAGTGATAACCATAGTTAAATAAAAACCATGTATATATTACTTGTTTCAACATTCAATGTTGCGCAGCAAGCTGTATATTGATAACCAATACTTTTCAGAAATTAATTCCTGTGCAAACACTGTGATCATGAATTATGCAGCGTCTGTATGCCCTGGGCGCTAGAAAGTTTGCATTGACGGCAATTCCACCTATCGGATGCACACCTTTTTCGATTGCGCAGTACTCGAACAGAGCTAAAGACAAAGACGATAGATGCATCGCATTTATGACCGACGATGTCCAGACCTACAATCAGAAATTCTTCTCGTCGTTTCAAACTCTTCGAGACCAGTTTTCGGATGCCCATTTCATTTACAACAATGCCTATGAGGCCGGCCGTCAAATATATCAGAATCCGGCCGCCTACGGTTAGATATATATATTCGAAATAGAGTGACTGCTGCTAGTGAGTTAACTGATTGAATTGGGGATGAGAATAAGCTTCTTTTGTTGGTGTGATTGCAGGAATTACGAACGTAGACGATGCGTGCTGTGCCTCCCAAAAGAACTTAATCCCGGGCGGACTGTGCGCTCGAGGTTCCAACGTTTGCCCGAATGCATCACAATACTTCTTCTTCGATGGATTCCACCCCACATCCAAAGTGCACCAGCTCACAGCGCTCACCTATATCAATGGCGGCCCCCCTTTTGTTTCTCCTGTCAATTTACAAACTTTGGCCTCTCTTACCTGAGCTTGTCCTGCTTTATAGTATTATTACACAGAATTACTTACTGCACTACAGAATTAGTGGACTGTCTTCAATGCACGCGGACGTGGCTTTAAGAGTAGTTGACTAGTTAGTTTCGCCTTTATTCCAATTTATCATCTGGTTCCCTTTCATGTACCATGACAATAATCTGAACTATTATGGCTATGGCCATGGTTATTAAATGAAAACTTGATAATTTAATCTGCAATGGCCTCTTTTGAATAACATTAAGCATAATTGTACTTAAATTGATTTCTTAATGTCATATTTCAATTATGTAACCTGAACTTTTTATTTGAGATCTGTTATTCCTTTCATTTTCAAGATGGCGGTGACTTTTTATATTGAGATCTGTTATTCCTTTCATGTTTAAGATGGTGGTGACTTTTTATATCGCTATCTGTTATTCCTTTCATGTTTAAGATGGCGGTGACTTTTTATATCGATATCTGTTATTTTTTTCATGTTCAAGATGGAGTGATTTTTTATATTGAGATTTGTTATTCCTTTCATATTTAAGATGCAGTTGACATGTGGTATTTAAAAAAGATATTAATAACAAAAAAATATCAATGTTGGTCATCAATGAAATATTTCAACGTCTATATTTGTTTTCTACAATCAAGTGTGAGGGAGATGTGTCATTCCTTATACACTTATAATGGAATTGACATTTCATTCACAAAAAACATTAAAAAAAAAAAATCAATGTCATTCATAAATAAAATGTTTCAATATCAACTTTTTATATGTAAAAAAAAATTGAAAGTAAAAAAATCCTATGGTTAAAAATAATTCAATGTTGACCATAAATAAAATATTTCAATATCAACTCCCTCTCTATAGCAAGAAAGAAATTAAAAGTTAAAAATTCTTATAGTTAAAACATTTAAATGGTAAGCTTAGTATGAGGGAGATGTGCAATTACTTTGTTGTTCAATATGGAGTAGACAACTAATAGAGAGAGAGAATATTCAATTTCTCTAGATTTAATTTTTTTTTAATTGTAAAATTTCAGAAGAAATTTCCTCTAAACCTACGATAAATATGAAATTAAAATAAATTTATATTAACCATTTAATATTTACCAATTTACCACTAAATTCAGGTTTGACTTTTTATTTTATGAATACTTTTTATTTTATAGCCCAACATTTCATTCTCTAGACCAGCCTAAACCTTTCAGCTTTTACTAGCAACTAATTTACAACTATACTAATATTATTAATATTTTAAAAATAATAAAATGTTAATTTGTTAATTTTAAAATATTTATATATAAAAATAATAAAATGTTAATTTGTTAATTTTAAAATATTTATAAAATATATAGAATTAAATACTTTGAAAATAATAAGAAAAGGAAAGGAAAAATAAACTTTCAATTTTTTCACACAACTATTCTTATGAATTAGAAATGTAAACATCAACAACAACTATATAAGAATTTGAGTTACACCTCTGATTATAACGATATAATTTATTTTTTTAAACAATATTTTGAAATCTTTAGTTTTGAATCAAGGGATAGGAATGTCCATGGAATATGCGGCAAACGTGCAACCAAAGAAAATGGTTAGTAAGATTTAAAATATTTGAATGTTTATTTATTTTATAAAACATAACTAATATTGTTTTGAAAGAGCAAGCTCTTATTTTTATTGTGTAAAAAATATATCTAAAATGTATGTATATATTTAAGATATGGAATTGAACATGCTAGAAGGTAAAAGACAAGACTTATATATAGATTTTGTTATATTAAAATAATGATAATAATAAAATATAAATTACATGGGTTATAATTTGGTTAAATAAAAATATACCAAGAGTTATATATAGATTTTGTTATATTAAAATAATGATAATAATAAAATATTAATTATACAGATTATAATTTGGATAAATAAAAATATACCAATAAATAATATATGTAAAGATTAAATAATCAATTATAAAGGTGTTATTCATCATCAAAAGTTATAAGGTTTTAGGACTAAAATTCATATTCTTATCAATATGTATAACCTCTAAGAGAAAAATATAAATTTATATTATAAGATGTGATTCAAAAAGTGAGTAAAGTTATGAACCAATTTCAGGATAATAGGCTACTCTCATAATTGATTTACGGGAGGATGATAAACCAATTTGAATGGGTCTAATGGTTAAGAATATGTGTTTCCTCTTAGGAGGTCGTAGGTTCAAATCCAAAGGAGGGTAGGGTATGTACACCTCCGTAGACAGGTCTCATACACCAATTGGTGTCTTTAAGGATGTATAAATGAATGACTTATTTACTTGGTAAATCTACTCTCCACTCTAAATTATATGTTGGAACATAATTTATGAATTTCTACACATCTATGGCACATAGGTTTTATTAAAAAAAGATGTT
>JASDQU010102108.1:410541-423771 GCA_032191745.1 Picea mariana | reverse complement strand
TTTTTTTTTAAATAAAATTGTGAGTGACGACATATTAACCCAAGGGTTGTTTCTTCACTACCATCCTAGCATAAGGATGTGCAAGTACATCAATTGAAGCCCTATCATAGTCTCATGAAAATAGCTTTGAAATCTAGCAGTTATATCTGTTATGACACAATACCTCGATGAAGGGTACTCACAAAAGTTGATGGTTGAAAAAATAGCAATGTGGTGGACATGAATAGGCTCACGTTCTCATAAATGCACACACATTCATGAGCCTATGGTCTCAGTGTTCCCCAAACTGCGACACGGGCTTGCCAACTCAATGCCAACTCAATGTTTTTAGGAACGTGCATGTGTTCCTAAGTGTGTGCACGTTCTTAAGCCCATACATGTTCCTCTATATTTTATTTGGAAAACAAGCCATTTCTAATTCATAAAACCTACTCATGGCGCTCGTATCCCACTCAAATTCTAAAGAACACTAGCCATGGCCCCAAGAATGATTCATGGTGTGGACCTGAGACACATTCTCATTCAAGGCATGTGTTTTTGTTTAATCATGCCACATGTATCCCTCTAGTAGACCAAATATACCATACAAGGTTCTTGTGTGGTCATTCAAGGATGTGTTCAACATTATAGATGTAGAATCTTTGTAGGTAGTAGGTGTTGTTCATGGCTATTGATCCCAACAAGCATCATTTAAGGCACAAGTCTAGCCATTATTCTCCTCATGTGACCTTAGTTAGACCTTTGGACACATTCCTTGTGCACAAGCAACCTAGTGTTGGCACCCATAACACCCTTGGTGGAAATCATTAACCAATAGAGATTAGATGTGGAGGTTCAAGGACTCGCCGGTGGCACTTCAAGCTGAGAAGTAATGTTGAGGCATGGTTGAGGGCCAAAGGCTCTAGTTTCCCTCCCACAACTATGTTCATGGACCTAAGACCTATCCATGATACCCAAGACCTCATAATGGTGTCCATATTCAACTTGGATGTCAAGGAATACCTGGAGAAGGCCTATGTCATGGTTTCTAGTTGTTGTTTGTGATGCTCAATCTTAAGACACATACCTAATGATCAAAACCTTGTTAGGGCATTAGCATCCTTTCTTACAGGCCAAGGATACCCTCCAAAGGTAATGTGCGGTGCTTTGAGGAATTGTTCATGGCTCTGGATGACTCAAAAATTTCGTTAGGAACTAAGGCATGTCCTTCTTCCTTAGATTGTTTCCAGGACCCTAGGACACACACCTACTGCTCAAAACTTCTAGTGCCCCGTAACACATACATATTGCTCAAAACCACCAAGTGGTACTGACATCCCAAATCATAAACCAAGGACACCCTCAAGAGGAAATGGGTGGTTGTTGAAGGCATCCTTCTAGGGCCCCAAGACCCATACCTAGTGCTAAAAATGCTAGTGGTACCTATATACCTAGTTAAAGGAAAAGGATGCCCTCAATAGGTCATTTGCGGTGGTTCAAGGAGTCATTCTTGGCCCTATAAGCCTAGAAGCTTCCTTTAGGGCCTAACTCTTGGTTTTATTCCCCTAAGCATATCTAGGTTTCATAGACTCATACTCAATTTTCAAAAACTCATAATGCTAACAATCCACATCTAGAGACCAATGATACCATAGAAAGGTCATTTGTGGTGGTTCAACATTTCATTGATGGCCTTATATGCCCATAAGCTTACTTTAGGACCTAAGGCCTAGGTTTCCTTGATCAATCGTGTCCAAGGACCCAAGACCCATACCCAATGCTCAAAATATCCTAACAATGCCCATATCCCCCTCAGAAGGCCAAAGATACCCTTGAGAGATCATCTATGGTGGTTTGAAGTGTCATTCATAACCCTTGAGCCCTAGAAGTTTCCTATAACCTCAAGAGGTCAAGTGTGGTGGTTCACCCCTAGATGTCTGGAATGTTTGTACTTCAGATAAGGCTTGGGTTTCCCCACTCAACCATATAAATTCATTAAGACCCATACCTAATGATCAAAACCTTGTGAGGGCACTAACATCCTTTCTTAAAGGCCAAGGATACCCTCTAGAGGTAACGTGTGGTGCTTCAAGGAATTTTCCATGGTTCTGGATGCCTCAAAGATTTCTTTAGGACCTAAGGCATGGCCTTCTTCCCTAGATCATTTCCAAGGCCTTGGGACACATACCTATTGCTCAAAACCACCTAGTATCACTGATATCCCCAATCATAGGACAAGGGTACCCTCAGCGGGCTATGTGTGGTTGTTTGAGGAATCCTTTTTGGCCCTGGATGGCTAGAAGCTTCCTCTAGATACTAAATTTCATGTTTCCTCCCCTGGTCGTGTCCAAATCCCCAAGACCCATACCTAGTGCTCAAAAATGTCAGTGGTACCTATTATCTCCATTTTGTGAATAACTAAGGAGATGATGTCTCGAGGCCCTCAGATTGCAGATATGGAGTGTTGAGAGACTACATGACCAGCAGTACCCTTTGCACAGATGGAAAACCAACTCACCACCACAGATGGTCACATTTTTTCACATGGCATCCACCACATCAGTTGGCTTCCGGAAGGTCGTGGGCCTTGCTCCATGAGGTAGAAGTTTGTGTTATGGTGAGAATCATTTCAATGTATAATCCATTTGATTATGTTGTACCTTAGATTTCTCTTGATTTCATGATATATGCTTGGACATTATGTATTTTTTCCTACTTCACCTTGGTGATTGACATTGTGCCCTAGTAAGCAGTCTTCCTTGGGAATGGGTTTGCTACTAAGACCTCCCTTGATGAGCCATTGTATCGTTCCTGACCATACTTACAACTTTCCATCATTATTCTCCTCCATATCCTTATCTCTTAGGATTTTAGGGTGTATTGACCCAAGAAGGGGTTGTCCCTCATTCTATGGGAACAAGGGACTGAAGGTCGAAAGGGGTTGATGTTGGGTAAAGGGGTTGATCTGTTTGTTTTGCCAAACAAGCAAAAAAATGTTGATTGTACAGTCCGTACAGTGCCACGTGGCAGCTGACTGTACAGGCCATATGGTCGTACAACTGACGTGGTTGGCATAGTTGGCAGGATGACTGGGCGTACTGATGTTGACGTGTACAGGACAGGTGGACCAACCGAGAGGTGACATGTGTCACCACTACAAGCGTGACATGTGCCATGTCTGTACGGTGACACGTGGCAGTCATAGGTCCAGTGGCAGGTACAGTGGCAGAACGACATGGCAGGAATGTGGGCCAATCAATGCTTGACACATGGCATCAGAGTTGACAAATGGGGTGGTGCCACATGGCCCAGATGTGGGCTGCCACGTGGCACCTAGGCATTGGCTAGTTCATTTGAAAAATTTTGGAATTCTCTGTATTTGAACTCGGGACCTCTCGCATGGACTAATGCCTTGGGCAGGCTAGGCTAGCCAGCTCGCCCACACATGTGACTTGTTAACTAATTCTGTGAATTAATATTTAAGTTGGTTCATTATGTGGTTCGATGGAGATTAGGGTTGGGGCTAGGCCCCAATCCCCAGCGCTATCCACAGAACCCTGTCATATAACCATATCGATTGTTGCATGTGGATGGATATAAATTTCCAGCCCTCGGTTTCAGGCGTACCCAAATGTCACTCCATAGGTCCTGGCTCCACCTTGATACTTGGCGCACAAGTGCATGGATAGAAACCGGTCAATTGGGCTTGTCCACCGACCAGAGCACTAGTCCATGGGCTTTACATTCAGGGGGCTTCAACTGATCGGGCGAATGGATAAGGTGTTGGCCATATGGCCAGCATGTATAGGACCAGGTGCCAAAGCAACTAAGGGGCCAACGGACCTGGGATATGTTCAAGGCCACATGGGATGCTCCCATAGGACCAGGGGCTAGCGGAAAAGGATTTGTGCCCCCAATTATGTGCTAAAGTGGTTTTATAACCATATATTAGTGATTTTTTATGGATTTTTGGCCTGTTATTGGAGTTTTTTGCCCTTTTTGGGGGATATTGGGCCCTTTTTTAGGCCAGATCTTGGGGGGGAGTTGGGATATGGTTACTAACTTCAGATCTATATAAACTAGACCTTCTTGAGGCCAGGGGGGAAGATTTAGAGCAGATTTATGCTGAATATTTGCCAATCCAAAGCCATTTTTATGTAGGGAAGTTGTTGAGGAGCGCACCTTTGCAGGCCATTTCTAGGAGCTTTGGTCATCTTATTTGAGTGTCGTTTATTCTGTTGGGTTCTAGAGATTTGGTAGAACAAGACCAGATCAGTTTTGTAACCTTTTGGCACTATTGTGATGTACTTATTGAGCTTTGAACAGAAATAAAAATCCTCACCCACTGAAATAAAGGCCTAGAGACGTAGGTGAAATTGTCGAACTTCGTTATCACATTGGTGTTATGGTTGTTGTTTTATGCTTCATTTCAATTATGTACCTGGATGTCACATTTCTTCTATGCTTCTTCCTCTTTATTTAAGCTTCCTAATTGGTTAATCAACACATGCTTAATAACTCAACCATAGTCGAGTAAAAGATCTTTTCGAATCAAGTGGTATCAGAGCTAGTTGACGTTTGGATTTGAGTTTTGCTTGTTAACCAGGGAAAAGATACTTCGTGGTGAAGGCGAGATTGTTGAAGAGAATCCATTGATTGGATTGAGAAAGAGAACTTCTCAAAGTGAGAATATGGCATCGGAAGAGGGACTTTCTCAGGATGAGAAAGAGTTTCGAAAAACTTTCTTCGCCATGTCGAAGATGATGAAAGTTTTGTGTGAGGATTACTTGGAACGAAAGAGACCAGTTCTGGGTGAATCTTCAAAGGGAAAAAGTGAAGAAGGAGAGGATCCTCCTCATATTACTCCTTCACCTCCATCATCACCTCCTTCTTCTCCTTCTTCTTCAAGTTCAAGTTCTAAATCCAATGCAAAGAAACATATTCATAAACATAAGAATGAAATGCCTTTATTAAAACTTGATGTTAAATTTGAATTACCCATATATGATGGTGAAGTTAATGCAGAGAGACTTGACAATTGGGTCAGACAGATGGAGTTCTATTGTAGTGTGAAAATGATCAAGGATGAGGCCACACAGATCAAGTTGGCATCATTGAGACTTGTAGGCACAACTCTCATTTGGTGGCAAAGAAATTTACAAAACGGAACGCAACAAGTGGGTAATGTATTTCCATCATGGAAAAGTTTCATTTCTGCACTTAGAAAGCAATTCTATCCTTTGGGTTATAAACAGAAAGCGTTGATTGAATGGCAAGCTTTAAAACTAAGAAAATGACAAATAGTGCAAGAGTATACAGATGGCTTTCGTAAAATGGCATTGATGTTAGATATTTCTTTACATACCCAAGAAACTCTTATGAAGTATATAGGAGGTTTACCTACACATATTAGAAACATTGTATTCATTTTTGGACCCACTAACCTTGATGAGGTTTATATTCAAGCGACATACATTGAAGCATGGAAAACAGGTTTGGGAGTATCACGGGAATCGTCTTCAAGGAAAGAAGACAAAAGGAAGTGGCACGGAAAGAAGTCAAATGTAGTGACGAGAAAGGAAGAGAAGCCTTCTTGCAAACATTGCAAGAAAGAGGGGCATGATGAGGACCATTGTTGGCATTTGCATCCTGAGAAGAGGCCAAAGTGGTTCAAGGAAAAGAAAGGGAGGCAAACAGTTGCAGCGACAACACGACCCACAGACTTGGGATCAGATTCAGGAGATGAATCTAAAGTCTCATTGGTTGGTATGTCAGGTAAAATTGGTGAAGGAATTGATTGTAGAAGTAACTTGTTTTATATAAGGGTCATCATGTGACACACTAATATTGATACATTAATCGATAGTGGATCTCAATATAACCTAATTTCAGAGGAGGCAATTGGGATTAAAAACACAAATACACCATAATCCATACACACTTAAATGGATAAGCAACAATCATCAAATGCACATAACCAAGCAGTGCACATTAAAATTTGCAATTTCATATAAGTATGTGGATGAGGTAACATGTGATGTAGTGCCACTAAGTGAATGTGGAATGGTATTAGGTAGTCCACACTTATATGATCGTAAAGCAATCTTCTATAGGACAAAGAATCAATATCAATTAACCAAAGCAGGTCAAGATTATCTGGTTCATGCTCATCGTGTAAAGGCAAATAAAACTCTTTCAACAATGGAACAATTGAAGAAGGCAGCTCAAGCAAGCAACAAACTAATAATTGTTTCAAATCAAATATTGGATCTTAAGCGAGAACAGGAGATGGTTGTAGAATGGAAAATCAATCACAGTTTGCTTCAAGATAAGCTTATGTCATGCAAATATTACAAACAAAACGGCTCATTTGCAGTCATATTTTTTATGCTATAATTAGTAATGTTGTCTACATGGATGATAGTGGCTTCAGTAAGATGTGATAGGGTTCAACTAGCTAACAATATGATGTCAGTTGGCATGATTGTGTTACAGTTGATCTTGATGAGATAGGTGCACAGGACAGAGTTCAAAGACAGAGAACAAGTCGGGTGCCCTATCCCGAGCTTGATGACTGGTCAGTAACCTTTTGAGGACCAAAAGGTCCTTTAGTGGGGAGGTGTGATCCAGGATCGGATCCAGGAGCTTGATGGGGCTCAAAAAGGCCTAAAAATAAAATTTCTCACAATGGCTTCAAAACGGATGTGTCTGTAGGCCTCGTCGATACGAACCCAATGCAACCTGAACAAGCTCAAACAAACATCGTATTCTCAAGTTATGGCGATCTATTTGTTTTTCCAAAGAGGCAAAAAAATGTTGACTATGCAGTCAGTACAGTGCCACGTGGCAACTGACTGTACAGGTCATACAGCCATACAGTTGACATGGTAGGCACAGTTGGCAGGCTGACTGGGCATACAGATGCTGACGTGGACAGGACAGGTGGACCAACCGGGAGGTGACACATGTCACCACTACAAGGGTGACATGTGGCACATCTGTACGGCGACACATGGCAGTCACAGGTCCAGTGGAAGGTACAGTGGCAAAAAGACGTGGCAGGAATGTGGGCCAATTGACGCTTGACATGTGGCATCGGAGTTGACAAATGGGGTGGTGCCACGTGGCCCAGACGTGGGCTACCACGTGGCACCCAGGCATTAGCTAGTTCATTTGCAAAAATTTTGGACTTCTCTGGATTCGAGCTCGGGACCTCTCGCATGAACTAATGCCTTGGGCAAGTCAGGCTAGTCAGCCTGCCCACACATGTGACTTGTTAACTAAGTCTGCGAATTAATATATAATTTGGTTCATTATGTGGTTCGATGGAGATTAGGGTTGGGGCTAGGCCCCAACCCCCAACACTATCCATAGAACCCTGTCATATCACTGTATCCATTGTTGCATGCAGATGGATATAACTTGCTAGCCCTTGGTTTCGGGCGTACCCAAATGTCACTCCATAGGACCCGGCTCCACCTTCATACTTGGCGCACATGTGCATGGATGGTACCCAATCGGTCGGGCTTGCCCGCCGACCAGGGCGCTAGTCCATGGGCTTTACATTCAGGGGGCTTCAACTGACTAAGCGAGTGGATAAGGTGTTGGCCATATGGTCAGTATGTATAGGACCAGGTGCCAAAGCAACTAGGGGGTCAGCGGACCAAGGATATGTGCAAGGCCACATGGGATTCTCCCATAGGACCAGGGGCCAGCGGAAAAGGGGTTGTGCCCCCAATTATGTGCTAAAGTGGTTTTATAACCATATATTAATGATTTTTATGGATTTTTGGTCTGTTATTGGAGATTTTTTTCCCTTTTGGGGGGATATTGGGCCCTTTTTTAGGCCAAATCTTGGGGGGAAGTTGGGAGATGGTTACCAACTTCAAATCTATATAAACTAGGCCTTCTTGAGGCCAAGGGAGAATATTCATAGCAGGTTTATGCTGAATATTTGCCAAGCCAAAGCCATTTTTATGCAGGGAAGTTGTTGAGGAGCTCACCTTTGTGGGCCATTTCTGGGAGCTCTGATCATCCGATTTGAGTGTTGTTTCTTCTGTTGGGTTCTATAGATATGGTAGAACAAGACCAGATCAGTTTTTTAACCTTTTGGCACTGATGTGATGTACTTATTGATCTTTGAACATAAATAAGAAAGCCTCCATTCTGAGGGGGATTGTTACAGTTCTTCTACAATTCAGTATTGTGCAGCAGGGAGTGTGCAGAGGGTGTGCACTTGGAAAGAATGCCAAGGTTGTTTTTCCTAGCAATGAGAGTAGGTCCAAGGGGACCTTGGATCTTTTCCATCATATGTGAGTGGATCGATGTTAGTAGCATCAATACAGGGATCATCATACTATGTGACGTGTATTGATGACTTATCCAAGAAAACCTAGATCTTCTTTATGAAGACCAAGTTTGAGGTCTTCAATCAATTTTAGAAGTTTAGAGCTCAGTTGGAGAACCACATAGGGAAGAAGATCAAGCTCTTGTGGTCAGATAATGGGGGAGAGTACATCTCCAATGACTTCAAGGATTTCTTCAAGGAGGCAGGGATCAAGAGGGAGATGACAGTCTCATACAACCCTCAGCAAAATGGGGTTGCAGAGAGAAAGAATCGGTCCATCATTGGTTCTTCCAGGGATATGATACATGATCAAGAGTCTCCTATGGTTCTTTGGGCTTAGGTGTGTAACACGGCGATATATGTGAAGAACATGAGTCCTTGCGTGATCTTGGGGGATAAGAATCCACATGAGACTTTCTTAGGAGTGAATCCAAAGATAGGGCATTTGAGGATCTTTGGTTATTCAATTTACATCCATGTGCTTGTGGAGAAAAGGACAAAGTTGGAGCCTTCAGGACATAAGGGTATATTTGTGGTGTACAACAAGACCTCAAAGGCTTACAAAATATTCATTCCAACGCAGAGGAGGAAAATTGTGAGTAGAGATGTTATGTTCGAGGAGAACTTGGAATCTAGGAGATATTAGGAGTCATCAATAGTGACAAAGGAAAAAGAGTAGTCGACTCTGAAGGATGATCAACAGTCAGTAATTCATAATTCAGGTGGGGAGGAGGAGTTAGCATCTTCCAATCCTATTAGGAGACCTAGGTGGATATTGTAGACATTGAGGGATGTTGGTGAGGCTCCTAGGAGTGTGGTCAGAGAGCACAGGCCTCCGAGAAAGTTTCTAAACTATATGGCGCTTATGAATATCATCATTGACGTTGAGCCTTCTAGTTTTGAAGAAGCAGGAGATCAATAGGTATAAAAGGATGCCAAGGTAAAGGAGTACACCTCTAGTATGAGGAATTATGTTTGGGACATATTTCTGAGACTAGAGAGGAAGTCGGTTGTGGGTTCCAGGTGGCTCTACAAGATCAAGAATGGTTCATATGGTAGCATCAAGAAGTTCAAGGCGATGTTTGTGGCAAGAGGGTTCTCCCAGAAAGAGGGAGTGGACTATGAGGAGACATTTTCTATAGTCGCCAGGTATGCTTATATTCGAGTTGTTATTTATATTGCTTCGGTTGTGAGGTGGAGGATACATCAGATGGATGTGAAAACATATTTCCTCAATGGGATCATTGAGGAGGAAGTATACATAGAGAAACCTCAGTTATTTGAGGTACATGGGAGGGAGTCTCATATGTGTAGGCTTAATAAATCCTTGTACATACTCAAATAGGCACACAAGGCATGGTATTACATGGTTGATGGATACTTGCAGAGTATTTCCTTTACCAAGAGTGAGGCAGATCCTAACTTGTACTTCATACTTGTTGGGATGGATCCACTCATCTTGTTATGTATGTAGATGACTTGTTTCTCACATGTGCAGAGGAGCTTATTGCAGGGTGCAAAGAAGATTTAGTTAGTGAGTTCGAGATGAAGGACATTGGATTGATGCATTATTTCTTGGGGTTAGAGTTATGGCAAGTATTGGGAGATATCTTCCTTGGTCAAGGGAAGTACATGATAGAGATATTGAGGATATTCATAATGGAGGACTGTAGATGAATGGCTACGCCTATGATTACCAATGTGAAGAAGGTTATCACTTCATATTATGATTTTTTGGATCCCATGATAGACGAGCAACTAATAAGGTCCTTGATGTTTTCAATCAATACCAGGCCATATATATATATTGATGTGAACACCTTGAGTCATTTTATGGTGGAGACAAGGTACGTGCATTGGATTGCAGCGAAGCATGTGATCAGGAACTTAAGAGGTATAGTGGAGTATGGATTGAGGTATCTTGGAGGAGATGGAGTGAAGTTGCAGGGATACTCATACTTAGATTGGGAAAGGAGTGTAGTAGATATAAAGAGCACCTTAGGGTGTTGTTTTAGCTTGAGATCAACATAGATTACTTGGTTCGGTAGGAAGCAAACTTTTGTAGCATTCAGTTCAACAGAGGCAGAGTATATGGCAGCGAGTATGGCTAGTTGTAAATCCATTTGGCTTCGCAAATTGCTTAGAAGCTTATTTGTTCAAGAGTTGGAGCCTACAGTGATATATTGTGATAATCAGAGTTGTATCAAACTCTTAGGGAATCTAGTATTCCATGATAGGTCCAAGCAAGTAGAGATCAAATACCACTTCATTCGAGATAGGATCTAGAAGGGAGCAGTAAAGCTTCAGTATATTTCCACAAATGAGCAGGTTGCATATATTCTGACCAAACCCTTGGTTAAAGAAAATTTTGTGTTCTTTAGAGACAAACTTGGAGTGGTACATAATACTTTCCTCGCTAAGAGGGATTGTTGATGTTTGGTAGCATTGGATGGGTATTTCCACACAATTCTATGTGTCTAGACGTGTGGAAATTATCCAAAGCCTTTTATCCTTGACTTTACTTCAATTAAAGGAATTATTAAAGTAAAGTATTTTTATTGATTAATTGAGTTATTTAAGGAAATTCTAAAAGTTAGTTTTTAATATTAACCATTGATCTCAAGTGAGGTGAGAAGTAATCTCAACCGTCAATCACTTTGGAGATTAGGGTTAGATCATAACTCTATATTATAAAAGCGAGGCTAGGGTAAAGGAGAAGACACTTGTGTTGAGAGAGTTGACACAAAGAGGATTGGATCACAAAGGACTATGATTCAAGGAGATATTGGATAAGTGGACTTCCATCTAGAGATCAGGTCGAGGAAAAGAGAGAACAGAGGAAACTACAAGTGGGTTTCAGTCGAGCGAAGCCACATGAAAGGTTCACACCGTATGGAGTTTGTCATAAAGTCCTTGAGGTCGTGTACATGGATCACAGTGGAAACATGCAAGTATATGTGGGTTTTCTTAAGGAAAGGTGCATACAGCTCGAAACACGTGACAAATATAGGTCATACAACATATCAGAGTTTGCCATGCTTGTTTGTAGTTGTATTTATCTCAGTGGGCCGTTATCCATGTTACGGGAGCCCTGATTTTATCATAATAAAATGATCTCGGCACTAGTTTTCCCTCAATGGTTTTCCAAGGGTATCTACCCAAAAATATTGGTGTTTATGTGTGTATGATTTAGTTTCCATCTTTGCTTCTGCTATCTTTATTTGAGTTGAATATTCCATAAGTGTATTTTGTTTTTTGTGAGTTGTTGACTTGATTTGTTGCAAGGAAGTCACTAGATAACAAGATACCTAGGATTGGAGTAAGGATTTCAACAATTTGTTGCTCTAAAATCCTCATGCTCCTCTCAGCTCGGATTTGCTAAAGGTTAGAATTATGTCCTTCTTCTAGATTTCTAAGGGAATGTTGGATTGTGAAGTTGTATTTTCTATTATAGGTGTTGTGAGTAGAGATAAAGGGTCCGTTAAGGTGTTATGTTGGGAAAGCAAAATGGATCATAGACATTCTATGAGATGTTCAGTGTGTGAAACTACTAAAATCCATAAATTTTAAGAAGAGCAGAGGACCTTATCACAGATAATAGGAACTCAATATTTTTAATAACTGGTAGAATTCACTCCCAGGAAGAAGCTAGAAATTATGAAGTTGTCTTCATACTGAAAACCATGCATAGTCAAAAGAGACAAATTGAGGACCTTCAAGCTAAGTGTGTTGCTCTCCGAAATCTATTTGTGGGACTAGTAACAAACAATAATTCAACTAATTCAAATGTTAGGCTATCGATTGGGTTTGCAATGGAGGAGGTTAAAGAAGCTATTTTCTATGCAAAGATATACAAAGATATCTAGTTATTTCAACCTAAAACTAAACAAAGCTTCATAGATGTTTTTAGGTCGAGTGATATGTTTTTCTACAGTAATGTGCATTGGTGCACATGATACAATAATACACATTGGTGCATATATGTTTATAGGGATCACCACATAGCGTGATGCACAACTATACAAAACCCTCACATTGAGACTCTATGTTTGTGTCGAGCGGTGTGTTATAGAGTACTAAATGCACTAATGCATTTACATACGCAGGGAGAACAATGTATCCCTATGCACAACTATACAAAACCCTTGCAATAAGACTCTTATAGGTTTTTGTGTCATGTGATCCACTATATGATACCAAACACATCAATGCATCTGCATTGTATAATGCATACCACATAACCCAAAAATGTTTTAAAAATAAAACTAACAAGAACATGGTTTGGAATATAAATCAATGAGGAGCCCCAATACATTCAGATACTCTTTACATCAAAAACACCATTGAGGCCAACAAACACTGTAATTAACAAATATCGTAAGTCCCAAAAAAACAAATATCATTGTGAAAAGATAAATAAACTAAAAGGATATAGTGAAGCAACAACAAAGCTAGGGTTTGCAACATTGAATGTGAGTCTTAAAACCTTCTATTTGGTTGGAATGCATTATAATATGAATAGGAATGAATCAAAATTCGAGGAATTTGTTGTAGTGGCCGAATAGATTTAACCTCAATTAATTCTACAAACATAACAGTAAAATTCAATAATTCCTTTATATTGAGCACCTACGCATTTTAAATTGATCAACGAATAATAAAATTTTATAACAAAATAAAACAAATACACAATTTAAATTACCTTGGTCTGATGCTAACCCTCCGCTTCCACTTGCCTTGTTGACCGCTGTTGAACTGTGTAAACACTGCCCAAAACCTTGTTCCACCCTGCCAACTAGGACAACTTCCTAGCTCCAGGATATCATATGGATATCCTGGCCCCCGTGCCCAAAACCTCCAACAAATTGGTGCCTGTATTGAACCTTCCCGACTACAGAACTCCA
>JASDQU010102108.1:344265-397711 GCA_032191745.1 Picea mariana | reverse complement strand
ATGATTAGATATTATGATGTTGATTTCTATCGCTGACATGTTTCGTTGATGGATGCAGGATGACGATAGCTTGCCGAACAGACTCACATTTGGAGTAAAGGGGTCACACACGACATCCAGAGACATTGAGGGAGAGGTGTGGCAGCAACCCTGCCACAACCTACTAGCACTCCCACCGTGGCTCGAACTGTAGGTTAACGATTACCTAGTTCGAGGAGACCCACGATGCAGTTAGGGAAGACTATGACAGTCGCTCACGATGATTCTAAGGGGCACACAATAAGGAAGGGTCCTTATTCCTTAGAGGCCCTCAGTCTCCAACAAGATCAACTGACGGAGAATTGACTCCAGGGGTTTTAAGTCTACCAAATTCAGTCAAGAGGCGAGTGGCACCCTTGGATCACGTAGTGCGTCTTGAAGGGCACATCGCGCAAATAAAACAAAAAGAGGCGAGTGGCACCCTTGGAGCATGTAGTGTGTCCTAAAGGGAACATCACGATTTTAACTATGGTAAGTTAATAAACCTAGTGCCTAGAAAACTATGCCTCCTTAGGACCTCGTCGGCCTTAAAATAGATGATGGTTTGAGTAAAGTTTAATAACTAAAAGTTCCGTTAAAAAATTGTCGCCCAACCTAGTGAAATTAAAACCTAGGTCTAAGTAGAACATGTGAACAAAGAAAAACTAATAGACATGTAACAAGAAGGGGGGTAAGAAATTCAAACTTGAATTATGAAAGTAAAAATTATAATAGAGGATTAAATTTATTAAAAAGGTAAATGGTTGTTTTTGTCTACACTTGCTAATTATGATTTTTAGATAAAAATAAAAAGGGGGAAACTTAAAGAAAAATGGAAACTTAAAGAAAAGGTGAAACTTAAAGAAAAGGGGGAATGTCTAACTTAGTAAGGAATCTAGCCTTTGGAACTTTCCATTTATGAACTCAACTAGGATTTAAGTAAGGCGTAAGCCATTTAAGAATTGTAAGGGATTAATGGGACACAAGGGGAATTTTTAGGAATGCTTTTAAGTGGGTGAGGAAAATAGACAAATTTAATTAATTAATAAATTGATTTTCTAGTGCAACTAATGGATCGGGCGACATGTGTACGGGGGAGGTTTTTTCCTAATTAAATAAATGAAAAAGGAATCTAATGAGGGTTTGGGAAAATAATCACTTGAAAACTCTATAAAAAGGATGTCGGATGAGGATTATGGAGCACGTCTGGTTTGCGTAAGGTTACACTGCTGTAATTTCATCTTGACTAAATTTCTCTTGTGGGAGTTGGGATTTCCATCTCAGATAACGAGTGGTAGCTCTACCTTGCGAGGCGATTTGGGAGCTAACATTCTCTGGTATTGTGTGCGTGGTCCCTTTGCAGCTCGAGGGGCTTAAGGGGAGGAAGAATACCCCTAGCATTGGCTGGGAGGTATCGGTGAGGTCTCAATGGTTGGAAAGCAATACTTGGACGGAGCGCGAGTAGGACTCGGAAGGAGCCCAAGAGAGGGATAGCGACTTCTGGTTATTCATTATCGATTATAGGTACGCAAGTGCGATTGTGTCATTAAAAATAAAAGAAAAAATTTGGTTTAATTTCTGTACATGAATATCTATAATGGAGAATGTTGAAGTTGATTTTGGACAACAATGACGAAATGTAATTCAAATAAAAATTTTTCTAGCTTAGAATTAAAATTGTGGCAATGAACTAATTTCAGTATTCTCTTATTGTTCAATGAAAAATGTTCGTTTATATGAATTCCTTGTTAACTTTGAGTTTATCAATAAGTACGATACTATAAGTTTGAGTTGATACTTACATTGGCGCAAAATACATGAGCAAGGCAAAGGAACTTCCTGTAATTCCTTGTCAGATAATTCAATTTCCATAGCTACTGCAAAGTTCATCTACAACTACTAACAAGATTGTCTAGAATGTAAAAAAAAAGAGGCTTGTATGATTATATGAATTCCTATTTACAAAGATTTGAATTCAAGTTTAATGTTTAGGGATAGGAATATGGTAGCTATTACGAACCTAAAATGCCAAACCCAAAACGTACGAAGTAATTCATCATTTCTTCGTTCTCCCAATGCTAATTTGTTTGTGAACCACACTAATCTCACTAACCATCACATGATGAGGATCCCTAGCCGTCACCTTCTCCGAGCTCTCAGACCCAATCTAATATTACTCCAGAGAAAGCTTGTTCCATCAGCATGCATTGGCTTAGGGAGAAGATTGGAAAATGAGGGAACGATTAAGCGCCTTATATTTTCGGGTTGGAATTTGGCACATATCTGGGCGTTATCAAAAGGATGAAAGGATGCCAGGTGAGCTGCTGGTTCAACTGGTTATTATTAAACTTCAATTTCTTGGGTAAACTATGAATTTAAATCCTTTATTAAAAGGACCACAATGCTCAGAAGACAAATGAGTAGTAGTTTTCTTTATGCTGTTAAATGAAATGGATTCCCATGCTCATGCTAGTGTAGAAGGGCAGAAATTTGCAGAAATCTTCGTCGTGATCCGTGGCAGGAAGGATTCGAGGAGTACCATACCTGTTGGAACCCCCAACCAACCACTCCGTTCCTTTATAAAAATCACATTTGGGAGGTTCTTGGGATTCACCGGAACAGGCAGATTATATATTTTTGCTTATGGCAGGGTGAGCATACCAGCGTGCGGGCATATGCTTACCCATTTTTTTTCCTTCCTTGATTGGGTCTTACGTGCACTCATTATTTTTTTTACCTGGTGGAAGAGGACGTGGCTACATAGGCAATCACAAAAAATGAATTTTGAGCCCAGTTTCTCTGCGCTACTATAATTTTCGTTTTTCCTGTCATGTTATATTCATTGTCTTTTTATGTGTTCTTATTTCAATGAAATCCTTTGAGTGTAAATTGTGATAAACTTCTTTATATAATAATCTTGAAAAACCTAAATGAAGCTCACAGATTTGATCTTTTTATCGTTGATTTTTGTGTTAGATTGAAATTAAACGATTACACAAAATGCTTTTGAGTTGTTTTCAGAAAACTAGATGCAAATCTTTCCCTTTACTCTTGAGACCATCAACAAGATAAGCTCGTATCTTGATCCTCTCAGAATCTGTTCTCATTACTTCACAATTATGTCTCTGCACGGTTTAAGAAACTCCCAATTTGTGCTTTGGCCAACTATAATTTTATTTCTGGTCGCAGTTAATCCCAGGCTATCGGGCGGATTCCCTTCGACCTTTTTAATCTGAAACAATGTTTACGGATTTCATGCAAATGTTATTGCAGATTAATTAAAATGATTTACCTTGACCACTGCTCCCGAATAATGTTTCCAGATGAAATTTTCCATATTTATTACCTTGATAGAATAATAAATTACCATGTTAGGTTAATGTTCCACATTTCTTGACTTTTTCTTTGCATATTAATTAATTTAATTAGAATGATTTACCTTGGCAACTTAAATTACATGTCTTTAACTGTGAAAGGATTATGTTGCTATCATGAGTTGGGAACAATAGTGGAACTCTAGTTTATGGTAGAAATTGTTATTAAATAAATTATGGACTATAGAGTAGTTGGGTTATAGTTGCTTAAATATTAGTAATTAATGGATGAAGGAAGGAGAGGCTTTTAACGGTGATAATTAAAAATAAAGCGTAGGAAAGGATCATTTAAGAGTAAGAATTGGAATCTTCAGTTTGATTAGTCTAGTTTTGTTTAGATGAGAAATAAATAGATAGAAGTTTTTGCATTCTATGGTTCTGGTTCCTTGCTTTATTATGGTACTAAAGAAGTTAAAGAAATTGTAGTTGAGTTGTTGGTTTAATGAAACCCTTGAATGGAAGGCGTAGTGTGGATTGCAAATGGTTATATGTTATTATTGTTAGATGGTGATTGGTTATTGTATGCTATGAATTAGTCCTTTGATGATTGTTGTATTTATGGTTGTACTTGTTTTGTAACATTTATCGTGATGGTCTCTCGCTCGCCAGGAAGGTTCTAGTTACTGGTCGTCAAAGCTGTTGAGTTTGGATTGATTGATGTTGTCTTTAGCTTAGTGGGCGTGATCTTGTGTGTGTCAGGTAGGATGTAGAGACCTCCTTGTTACTTAGAACATTCGCCAGCCTTGAGACCTTAAATGGTCAAAATCGATGGAAACCTGGTTTTAAGCATTGCTTAGGTGTCTTGGAGGTCCTAACCTTGTAGGGTAGGATGGGCGGGTAGTCGTTTTTATGTTGTCTAATTGATTTTTGCATGTTGCTTCTAGTTGCATGACATGCTAGTATGCTAGGTTGTTATGTTGTATGTTGCCTGAATTGTGTGCATTGTGTTCGTCGTCAAGTTGTGATGATTGACTGTTTGTCGTTGTTACCTTCCTGCTTTAAAATAAAAATAAAAATTTTGCATTTGTTATGCGTCGCATGTTGATGTAACAACGAGGGTCGTTACATATGGTATCAGATTCGGTACAACCCAAATAGATAGAATTTTTTGCATTCTATGGTGGTGGTTCCTTGCTTTATTATGGTACTAAAGTAGTTAAAGAAATTGTAGTTGAGTTATTGGTTTAATGAAACTCTTGAATGGAAGGCGTAGTGTGTATTGTAGATGGTTATATGTTATTATTGTTAGATGGTGATTGGTTACTGTATGCTATGAATTATTCCTTTGATGATTGTTGTATTTATGGTTGTACTTGTTTTGTAACATTTATTGTGATGGTCTCTCACTCACTGGGAAGGTTCTAGTTACTGGTCGTCGAAGCTATTGAGTTTGGATTGATTGATGTTGTCTTTAGCTTAGTGGGTGTGATATTGCATGTGTCGGGCGGGATGTAGACACCTCCTTGTTTCTCAGAACAACCATCAGACTTGAGACCTTAAATGGTCAAAATCGATGGGAACCTGGGCTTGAGCGTTGCTTATGTGTCCTAGAGGTCCTAACCTTGCAGGGTAGGACAGGCAGGTAGTCTTTTTTTATTTTGTCTAATTAATTTTCGCATGTTGCTTACAGTTGCACGATGTTCTAGTATTCTAGGTTGTTATGTTGTCTATTTCCTGAATGGCATGCGTTGTGTTTGTCGTCGAGTTGCGATGATTGACTGTTTGCCATTGTTACCTTCCTTCTTTTTAAAAAATAAAAATAAAATTTCACTTGTTATGCGTCGCATGTTGATGTAACGACGAGGGTCGTTACATATGGTATTAGAGCTGATACGACCCATGACTTGGGATCACTATGGCTTCCATTGATTGAGTTCTTGATTATAAAATGTCGCTAATTAAAATTGATTGTATTCGTGCAGGTGATCATGGTTAGAGGATGTCGTAGAGGCAGATGACGGGGTGCTAGGGGAGGAAGTGCGACACCTCTAGTAGCATCCATGCCTGAGGGGTCTAACCCCTAGGGAGATGAACAGGTTGTCGGGAAGGAACATATAGCTGTGGGTGATGTGGTTGGGCTGATGAGGTCCTTTCAGAGGATGTCTGGGGCACTGATCAACTGTTTGGATAGAGTTGAGGCAAGGGCATTGACACCTCCCGAGGGTCCACCGTGTGCTCCGATCGATATTGGTAGTATTCATCGTGAACTCGAGAAGGTCAAATTTTCTGAGTTCTTTGGTGCCCCGGACGGCGTAGCCGCCGAGGCATGGTTGGAGAATATGGCGATGTGCTTTTCACTTCGCGAATATACCTCCAACATGAAGGTTTGCATGGTGGTATTTCAACTAAAGGGGAGTGCTCTTCTATGGTGGAAGATGCTCTTGCCGCAATTGAACATGGCAGTCGAAGACGTGTCATGGGAACTGTTCGAGGAACACTTCCGAGAGAGGTATCTATCTGAGGAATTCATTGAGCATCAACTCAACAAGTTCAACACCTTGTGATAGGGTGATCGTACGGTGCTCGAGTACGAGGCCTGTTTCATGGATCTGCTTCGGTACGATCCACACTGAAATACTGAGAAACTTAAGGTCAACAAGTTCTTGTTCGGCCTTAACGTCAACATTCGTGCAAAGGTGAGGATTCTGATGCTCAAACCTTGCATTATGTTGTCCAGAAGGCCCTCATAGCAAAGGAGGAGCTTATCAGTGGGGGTCAGAGAAGGACTCCAGTGAGACCAGCGAGAAAGGTGTCATCTGGTGCGCTGCAGCATCAAACACTAGCTAGACATTCACTAGGATTTCGAGGCACTCAAAGAGGATCCACATACACTACACAACAATGACCGATGCTTCATCAGTGGACTCATTACAGAGGACCACAACACCAGCAATAGTGTCGACTGCAACAACAACAATTTAGGCTTGTTCAATAGAATAGACCAGGGTTCCAGGCCGGTGAGTCGTTAGCTTCTACTTCGGGTACCAAGAGCACTGGACCGAAGAAAGGGTGTTGGACATGTGGAGAGCCACATTACCAGCGTGACTTCCTAGTAGAGATGAGCAGAGCATATGGATCATTCGGACCCACTACCGTGGGAGATTTGGGCAAGGCCCATCAGATTCATGTAGCGGTGAATAACCACCAGGTAGAGCACCAGTCAACTGTTCTTGAGACGTCAGATACCGTCGTTGACTAGACCCTTAGTATTTTGATAGATCTAGGTGCTACAAAGAGTTTTATTTCTGGTGCAACGCTAAAAATAATTAAGGTAAAGGCAGTCGAACAAGACGAGTTTAGCTTTGTAAAAATGGCTTTGGGAGCCAAACAAAAGGTTGGAGGGAGGGTTACGGGATGTAGCCTTAACCTGGGAGATTTTTTCACAAGGGCCAACCTGTATGTCACGATATTAGGGTCTTATGACGTCATGATCGGTATGGAGTGGTTGGAATAACATGAGGTGATACTCAACTGTAAGACTAAATGATTGAGCTTGGTCAATGACGAGGGACATAGATGTGTGATCGTAGGTCAGAACTAGGGAGTCTCCCTAAGGTTTGTCTCTTCCCTACAACTATGGAAGAGCATGTGCAAAGGGTGCAAGATTTATTCGATCCTTGCATTAAATGAAAAAGGCATGGTGGAAGGGATAGAAAATTTTTTGGTAGTACAAGAGTTTTTGGATGTCTTCCCAGAGGAGTTTCCAGGATTTCCTCCTGAGAGGGACTTGGAATTTAACATCAACCTAAAACCGAGAACTGAACCGATCGCAAGAACACCTTATCGAATGCCGACCCTAGAGTTATAGGAGTTGAAAATGAAACTGAAGGAGTTGCTAGACCTAGGACTTATACGTCCAAGTGTGTCACCATGGGGTGCGCCTGTTATTTTCATATGGAAGAAGGATGGGTTGTGGAGACTCTGCATTGACTACCGTCAACTGAACAAGGAAATGATAAAGAATCAGTACCCGTTCATGCCAAGGATTGATGATCTGTTTGATCATATGAAAGGCGCGATGGTGTTTTCAAGATCGACTTGAGATCAGGGTATCACCAGTTACGGATCAAGGAGGACAACATCCCTAAGACCTCCTTTAAGACAAGGTTTGGACATTACGAGTTTACTATTTTACCTTTTGGACTAACAAATACTTGGACAAGTTTGTCCAAGTATTCATTGACAATATTTTGATATATTCTCAGACGATGGAGGAGCATGAAAAGCACTTGCACGTGGTACTACGGTGTCTATGAGAGAACAAATTGTTTGGGAAACTATAGAAATGCTCATTTTATCAATCGAAGATTCACTACTTAGGGCATGTCATCTCCGACGAAGGTATTGCTGTGGATCCAACAAAGGTCGAGGCTATTATGGAATGGCTTGCGTCGACAAATGTCCTAGAAGTGCATAGATTCATGGGTTTAGTGGGATACTATTGATGATTCATTGAGGGTTTTTCAAAGATAGCAAATCTGATCACAGAATTGCAGAAGAAGAACAAGACATTTGTTTGGACCGAGAAATGAATGGAGGTATTTCAGAGGCTCAAGGAGATGTTAACGACAACACCGATACTAAAGGTCCCTGACATGGACACAGACTTCTTGGTATGCACTGACGCATCCAAAGAAGGCTTAGGCGGAGTCTTGATGTAAAATGATCAAGTGATCGCTTACATCTCGAGAAAGTTGAGAAGGCATGAGGAGAACTATGCGACACATGATTTGGAGTTGTTAGCCATTGTTTATGCCTTGAGAGTTTGGAGACACTACATTATTTGATGAAAATTCAAACTAAAAATGAACCACTGTGGTCTACAACACATCTTTACGCAAAGCGACTTGAACGCGCGACAACGACGTTGGTCGGAATTTCCTAGCGAGTACGATTTCGAGATTACTTACATAAAGGGAAAAATGAACATAGTGGTTGATGCGTTGAGTCAGAGACCACACATATTTTTGGTGATGCCTCTTCAGACGAATCTATGTGAAAATATTCTAACATTACAGTGCGACGATGACTGGTACAAAGAGGTCAAGGATTTTATCGGACAAAATACAACAATGGTACCAAAATTTGAGGGATTTACTCTAGACAACAATGGATTATTGAGATTTAAAGGTCAAATTTACGTACCACCCAACAATCAGTTGAGGAGTTTGATCTTAAATGAGGCTCATATAACAGTGCACATGGCTCATCCTAGAGTCACGAAGATGAGGGAAGACCTTAAACCCTTATTCTTCTGGAAAGGAATAAAGGAAAACATAGTCAACTTCGTGGAAAGATGTCTAGAATGTCAGCAGGTAAAGGATGAACATAGACATCCAACATTATTACTACAGCCACACGCTATTCCAGAATCTAAATGGGAGGTCATTTTGATGGATGTCATTGTTGGATTGCCACTAGCAGCCAAGAAACATGACTCGATTTTTGTGGTAGTCGACACTCTGACGAAGAGTGCTCATTTTAGTCTTGTGCGTACGACGTATCAGGAACCTAACATAGCTAGAGTTTTCATCAATGAGATTGTGAGGCTGCATGGCATGCCTAAGAGGATTATATCCAATAGAGGATCGATGTTTATAGGACGATTCTGGACTAGTTTCCAAGAGGCCTTGGGAACCCAACTTAACTTTAGTACCACATATCACCTGGATAAAGACGAGAAGACCGAATGAAAAAACCAAATCTTGGAGGATATGTTGCGTAGGTACGTGATGGACCAACAAAAGCATTGGGAATAATTCTTTCCACTGGTAGAATGTGCATATAACAATGGTTATCAAAGAACCATTAAGATGGCGCCTTTTGAGTTTCTTTATGGGCTACTGTGTCAGACGTCTTTGAGTTGGGATTGGCTTGAGGATAGGGTCCTAGTGGGACTAGAAATGATCCAAGAAATGGAATATCAAATGCAAACAAAATAACAAAGGATCAAGGAAGCGCAATATCGACAGAAGAGTTATGACGACGTGCATTGTGTTGACTGTAGTTATGAAGTTGGTGATCAAGTTTTCTTGCGGGTGAAACCACATAAGAGTTAGATCAAGTTTGGAAAGGGTGCTAAAATCTCTCCTAGGTTCATGGGACCCTTCACGATTGTGGAAAAGAAGGGGCTCGTGTCCTATCGACTAGCCTTGCCTGATTCTTTGAGGTGTATGCACAATGTTTTTCCCGTATCTGTTTTGAGACATTATGTTAGTGATCCTACACATGTTATTGACATGAGTTCCTTGCAGGTATCGGACGAGGGTGTGCTCATGGTGGATCCAATCTGCATCCTCGACCATCATATTCGACAACTACGACATCGAATAGTAGATCAGGTCAAGTTCCAGTGGGACAACTATAGTCCACACTCGACGACCTAGGTCGATGCATATGATATGCGTTAGTAGTTTCTATTTTTGTTTGATAGCTAGACCTATGATACTTTGATACACTTTATTTCGGCACTTACATACTGTGAAACTTCTGGACAAAGTTTAAAACAAGAGGGGGTGTATGTAACATCCATCTCTTGCGCGCACTGAGCAGACTTATTCTTTGAGGACACTTGCGTGCAAGTGATCCGGGTTATTATACTATTGGTTGTTTTGATTATTATTATGAGATATTGTGGATTTGATGATATGTTATTTTTGTTGTATTTACATCGACATGTGCTATTGACTGGATTCTCCTGAGTGTGAAGGAATCTAGACATGAGAGGATGTCGAGGCATCGATGAAACTCCTTGGACTCTGGATCGAGTTAGGGAATGGAATGTTAGGGTTTGAATGTTGTTGATGTGACATATGTACATATGATTATATATTATGATGTTGATTGCCATCGTTGACATGTTTCATTGATGGATGCAGGCTGATGATAGCTTGCCGACCAGACTCATATTTGGATTAAAGGGGTCACGTATGACAACCAAAGACATTGAGGGAGAGGTGTGGCAGCAACCCTGCCACAACCTACTAGCACTCCCACCATGGCTCGAACTGCAGGTTAACGGTTACCTAATTCGAGGAGACCCACGATGCAGTGAGGGAAGACTGTGACAGTCGCTCACGATGATTCCAAGGGGTGCACAATAAGGCAGGTTCCTTATTCCTTAGAGGCCCTTAGTCTCCCACAAGATCACCTGATGGAGTATTGACTCCAGGGGTTTGAAGTCTACCAAATTCAGTCAAGAGGTGAGTGGCACCCTTTGAGAATGTAGTACGTCTTGAAGGGCATGTCGCACAAATAAAACAGAAAGAGGCGACTAGCACCCTTGGAGCACGTAGTGTGTCCTGAAGGGCACATCGCGATTTTAACTGTGGTGAGTCAATAAACCTAGTGCCTAGAAAACTATGCCTCCCTAGGACCTGGACGACCTTAAAATAGATGATGGTTTGAGTAAAGTTTAATAACTAAAAGTTCCCTTAAAAAATTGTTGCCCAACCTACCTAGTGAAATTAAAACCTAGGTCTAAGTAGAACATGTGAACAAAGAAAAAATAATAGACATGTAACAAGATGGGGGGTAAGAAATTCAAACTTTAATTATTAAAGTAAAAATTACAATGGAGGATTAAATTTATTAAAAGGGTAAATGATTGTTTTTGTCTACACTTGCTAATTTTGATTTTTAGTTAAAAAGAAAAAGGGGGAAAATTAAAGAAAAGGGGAAACTTAAAGAAAAAGGGAAACTTAAAGAAAAGGGGAAACTTAAAGAAAAAGGGGAATCCCTAACTTAGTAAGGAATCTAGCCTTTGGAACTTTCTATTTATGAACTCAACTAGGATTTAAGTAAGGCGTAAGTCATTTAAGAATTGTAAGGGATTAATGGGACATCGAGGACCATTTTTAGGAACACTTTTATGTGGGTGAGGAAAATAGACAAATTTAATTAATTAATAAATTGATTTTCTGGTGCAACTAGGGGATTGGGTGACATGTGTACGGGGGAGGTTTTTCCTAATTAAATAAATGAAAAAGGAATCTAATGAGGGTTTGGGAAACTAATCACTTGAAAACTCTATAAAAAGGATGGCGGAGGAGGATTATGGAGCACGTTTGGTTTGCGTAAGATTACGCTGCCGAAATTTCATCTTGCCTGGATTTCTCTTGTGGGAGTTGGGATTCCCACCTCGGATAACAAGTGGTAGCTCGACCTTGCGAGGCAAGCTGGGAGCTAGCATTCTCTGGTATTGTGTGTGTGTCCCATTTGCGGCTCGGGGGGCTCAGGGGGAAGAACAGTACCCCTAGCGTTGGCTGGGAGGTACTGGTGAGGTCTTAGTGGTTGGCAAGAAGTACTTGGATGGAGTGTGAGCATGACTTGGAAGGAGCGCAAATGAGGGATAGCGACTTCTGGTTATTTGTCGTTGGTTACAGGTACGCAAGCGCGATTGTTTTGTTAAAAATAAAAGAAAAAAATTGGTTTATCTTCTGTACATGAATATCTATAATGGTGAATGCTGAAGTTGATTTTGGACAACAATGGCGAAATGTAATTCAAACAATTTTTTTCCATCTTAGAATTAAAATTGTAGCAATGAATTAGTTTCAGTATTGTCTTATTGTTCAATGAAAAATGTCCGTTTATATGAATTCCTTTTAACTTTGAGTTTATCAATAAGCACAATACTATAAGTTTGAGTTGATACTTACATCGGTGAAGCATACATGAGCAAGGAAAAGGAACTTCCTATAATGCCTTGTCAGATAATTCAATTTCCATAGCTATGGGGAAGTTCATCTACAACTGCTAACAAGACTGTCTAGAATGTAAAAAAAATAAGGCTTGTATGATTATATGAATTCCTATTTACAGAGATCTGTATTTAAGTTTGATGTTCAAGGATAGGGATATGGTAGCTATTACAAACCTAAAATGCTAAACCCCAAACGTACGGAGTAATTCATAATTTCTTTGTTCTCCCAACGCTAATTTGTTTGTGAACCACACTAACCGCACTAACCGTCACAGGATGAGGATCCCTAGCCATCACCTTCTTCGAGCTGTGAGACCCACTCTAATATTACTCTAGGGAAAGCTTGTTCCATTAGCATGCGTTGTCTTAGGGAGAAGAATGGAAAATGAGGGAACGATTAAGTGCCTTATATTCTTGGGTTGGACTTTGGCACATATCTGGGCGTTATCAAAATGGAGCAACTGGAAGGGATGCCATGCGAGCTGTTGGTTCAACTAGTTATTATTAAACTTCAATTGCTTGGGTAAAATATGAATTTTAATCCTTTACTAAAAGGACCACAGTGATCAGAAGACAAACGAGTAGTAGTTTTCTTTATGTTACTAAATGAAATGAATTCCCATGTTCACGCTAGTGTAGAAGGGAAAAAATTTGTAGAAATATTCGTTGTGATCCATGGCAGGCAGGATTCGAGCAGTACCATACTTGTTGGAACCCCCAACCAACCACTCAGTGCCTTTATAAAAAGCACATTTGGAAGTTTCTTGGGATCCACCAGAACATGCAAATTATATATTTTTGCTTATGGCAGGGTGAGCATACCAGCATGCGGGCAGATGCTTACCCAATTTTTTTTCCTTCTTTGATTGGGTCTTATGTGCACTCATTATTTTTTTTACCCGGTGGAAGAGGATGTGGCTACATAGGCAATCACAAAAACTAACTTTTGAGCCTAGCGTCTATGCACACCTATAATTTTCGTTTTTCTTGTCATGTTATATTCATTGTCTTTTTATGTGTTCTTCTTTCAATGAAATCCTTCGAGTGTAAATTGCGATAAACTTCTTTATATAATAATCAGGAAAAACCTATATGAAACTCACAGATTTGATCTTTTTATCGTTGATTTTTGTGTTAGATTGAAATTAAACGATTACACAAAATTCTTTTGAGTTGTTTTCAGGAAACTAGATGCACATCTTTCCCTCTACTCTTGAGGCCATCAACAAGATAAGCTTGTATCTTGATCCTCTCAGAAACTGTTCTCGTTGCTTCACAATTATGTCTCTGCATGGTTTGAGAAAACCCAAATTCGTGCGCTGGGTAGCTAGAATTTTATTTATGGTCACAGTTAATCCTAGACTATCGGGTGGATTCCCTTCGCCCTTTTTAAACTCAAACAACGTTTACAGATTTCATGCGAATGTTATTGCAGATTAATTAAAACGATTTACCTTGACCACTGCTCCCAAATAATGTTTCGAGATGAAAGTTTCCAGATTTATTACCTTGATAGAATAATAAATTACCATGGTAGGGTAATGTTCCAGATTTCTTGACTTTTTCTTTGCAGATTAATTAATTTAATTAGAATGATTTACCTTGTCAACTTAAATGACATGTCTTTAACTATGAAAGGATTATGTTGCTATCATGAGCTGGGAACAATAGTGGAACTCTAGTTTATGGTAGAAATTATTATTAAATAAATTATGGACTATAGAGTAGTTGGGTTCTAGTTGCTTAAATATTAGTAATTAATGGATGAAGGAAGGAGAGGCTTTTAGCGGTGATAATTAAAAATAGAGCGTAGGAAAGGATCATTCATGAGTAAGAATTGGAATCTTCATTTTGATTACTATAGTATTGTTTTGATGAGAAATAAATAGACAGAAGTTTTTGCATTCTATGGTTGTGGTTCTTGCTTTATTATGGTACTAAAGAAGTTAAAGAAATTGTAGTTGAGTTATTGGTTTAATGAAACCCTTGAATGGAAGGCGTAGTGTGGCTTGCATATGGTTATATGTTATTATTGTTAGATGGTGATTGGTTACTATATGCTATGAATTAGTCCTTTGATGATTGTTGTATTTATGGTTGTACTTATTCTGTAACATTTATTGTGATGGTCTCTCGCTCATCGGGAAGGTTCTAGTTACTGATCATCGGAGCTGTTGAGTTTGGATTGATTTATGTTTCCTTTAGCTTAGTGGGAATGATATTTCATGTGTCAGGCGGGATGCAGACACCTCCTTGTTCCTCAGAACAGTCGCCAACCTTGAGACCTTTGTTACACATTATTTTGGCCACCCTAGTGATGTGTCTACAAACATGTATTCAACCTCTCAAAAGGATCTTTCCCATGAGAAAAGTAATTGTTTTCCTACTCTACAAGGCTTGTTTTTAGAAGGACGTTGCAGGCTAGTAGTATTGTACAGTGCGGAAATTCTGATTTCCACAGGCTGCTCTAAAACTAGCCTGCGGGGTTTCCGCGGGATGCTATCTAGACAGGGTGCGGCGACATTTTAAAACTGAGAAAAAGGAAGAAGTTCACGAAAGTTCTAGAAGGAATCTTATAGAATATTAGGTGGCATCCATGTGGTTGAGATCCTACCCACCTCTCTGATTTGGTGGGATCATCTTGATCTCTTTAACCATCTCTCTTTCTCCTATATAATGATGGATTTCTCATGAAAAGGTTAAGCATTAAGCAAGCAAGAGCAAGTAAGGAATGATTAAGGCTGAATAGGTTGTGAATTGTGTGAGGTACTCTACATCAGATGCTTGAAGACTTCATCTCAACTTATCAAGTTATTGTGGATCATCTTCATGCAATCTTGGAGCAAGTGTGTGTGTGTCAAGAGCAAGGGCCATCGAAAGGGAACTTAGCGACATCAAGGTTGTTTGGTTGTATCTTCCACTTTCTCTTAATATAATACAGTGGCATGTTTCTTTCCCATAAAATCACTCTCATTTTATTACATGATTCCTTGATCACATGTATAAGCCTTCATTGAATATATTATTATTGCTTTAACTTTGGTTGGTTTGTGTTTCATTGCAGGATCAATAGCACAAGAACACCATAGCGAAGCAGGGACAGAAAAGACATAAGGAAGCGACATTCAAAGGTATGTTACTCATCCTTTCTTTGACCATAGATTCAATGATTAGAGCTCCTTCAACTTCACTTCCCAACGATCCTCCTCATATCAAACGACCGGGTCCCAATACAGTCCTCCGCCCTCCACCAAAGGGCGTTGTTCGAAAGTCTGCCTTCAAATCTCATGCACGTGCTGCTCAAAACTACAGTATTGTAGAAGATCTTGCGTAAGCACCCTCTGCGATGTTAGATCTCGAAGTCCTTTAAAGTTGTCCCGCTCAACGGAAGGCCATCGATGGAATTGATCCCACAGATACAAATTTGATAATCTTTGACTTGGAAGATCACATTCCAAGTCTACCTCCTTAGTTAGTGTTTCAGATTCAAGTTGTTGTCGAGAACAAGAAAATCTGTAGAACCGTTATTGATGAAAACGCCTCGACATGCATCATGTCTATTGCTTGTTGAAAATCCATTAGCTCTCCCTCGCTCATCGAATCACACAATACACTTAAGGCTTTCAATGGTTCTGGTTTTACGCCCTACGGTGTTCTTCCCTCGTTGTCTATTATGTTTGAGGGAAAATCGGTCAACGTAGAGGTCGAGGTCTTTGATGTGCCTCTTGATTATAACCTCTTAATTGGTCGTAGCTAGATTGATTCCATGTGTGTCATCGTGTCAACCCTTTTCCATGTACTACATTTCCCACATCAAGGAAAAGTTGTTACGGTTGACCAACTGGCCTTTTTAACTCTGATTCTCGTACTAGCAACATGCCATTTATCTTAAAGACACCTTCTAGGTACGAGAATGTCGGTGTGGGTCTCTTAAAAGATTCCACTTTAATGGGTACCTTCCTGATACCACCACCCGATGTTCCACCTCCTTTTGTCGCTTCGATCAACATGATTTCGACTTCCGTCCGGGAAACCCCCACGTCTTATGACCTGTGGATAGCACCCAATGCTTGTGATTATCTTCTCTATGGTGAAAAAATGCCTTTAAGTCTAGTTGAATCTGCTTATCAAGCCATTCAATCGACAACCCCTTCTACTCCCTCTCTTGGTGATTCATCTCCCGATCCATTTCACGTCATCTTTCCTACGGATGAGATGATCATGTCGGTTATGTCTATGGAAGATACCCTGTGGGACGATGGACATCATCGCTCCATCCTCTTCCTGGAGCAACACACCATAGAGAGTTACCAACAGATTTCGACTCCATCGACCGTTGTTGTCATTTCCTCTGTTCCTGTGTCAACACACGATGTTCTTTATGAAGGGAACCTGAGTAATTTTTCACCCATCGTTCCTCTTGACATATCCATTAAACCTGGAATTGTCAAAAAAGTCATCATTGGAGCCGCATGTTTCGATGATGAAGTCATCACTTATAAAGATATTTTTCAAGAATTTCGTGACATTTTCGCTTGGATCTACGAAGAGATGCTGGGTATTGACCCCGATATCATTGTGCATGAAATTAAGACCTACCCAGATGCTAAACTCATTTGGCAAAGACTTCACCCAGTCCACCCTTGTAAAGTCGCCGCTATCAAGCTCGAAGTCGAAAAACTTCTTAAAGACGACTTTATCTATCCTGTGGCTTTAACCGATTGAGTATCCAATCTAGTTCCGATCAATAAAAAACAAGGAACGATCCGTGTATGTGTCGATTATAGGGATATTAATAGCTTTTCCTAAAGACAATTATCCAACCCCCTTCGTTGACCAGATCGTCGACGATTGCACCGGGAGTGAAATATTCTCTTTAATGGACGGTTTCTCTGGCTATAATCAGATTAATATTTTGTCCGCGGATCAACACAAGACTACTTTCATCTTTCCTTGGGGTACCTTTGCCTACAAGAAAATGCCTTTCGGTTTAAAGAATGTTGGGGCGACTTTTCAATGCGCTATGTCTTATGGTTTTCGCGATATCAATCACATCGTACAACCATATCTCGATGATCTACCGACCCATTCCATGCACCGCCAAGATCACCCAACCTATCTCCAAGCCATTTTCATTTGCTATCGTTACTATCGTATACGTTTAAACCCACACAAATGTGTTTTTCGTGTGGAGTCTGACCAACTTCTGGGTTTTATTGTGTCACTTCAAGGAATTAGGGTGGACCCTTTGAAGGTTGAGGCTATCCTTAATCTACCTCCTCCTTCTACACTTTGCCAGCTCCAAAGTTTTCAAGGGAAGGCAAAATTTTTTCGTCGATTCATCCCCAATTACGTTGAGTTAACGTTAGGATTTAATCGACTATTGAAGAAGGGTTACGAGTTCGTATGGGAAGAAAATGCCAACAAACCCTTCGAAGCTTTGAAACTTGCCCTAACCTGTACACCACTACTTTTCCCACCCGAATATAGTTGAGATTATTTCCTCTACCTCGTCGTTTCGGACTCTACCATTGCCATGGTTTTAGTCCAAGAAGATGATTCGCACGAAGAACGTGCAATTTATTATTTGAGTCCGAGTCTTACGACTACCGAAGCCAAATACCTACATGTGGAAAACTGGCCTTGGCAGCTGTTCAAGCTGTCCTATGTTTCCGTCACTATATCCTATTACGCATGACCAATGTCATTTCCAATTGCAACCCTATGCAACATATCCTTACATGCCAATTGCTAGGGGGAAATTACTCCAAATGGATTGTGATTCTCCAGGAGTTTGACTTAGAGTTTGAACGTGCTAAGTCTAATTAGAAATCATTAGTTTTTTATGAACTGATATGTGACTTTCCCTCCACTGAGACATAAAACGTGGCAGAGGATTCATTGCCTGATGAATCCCTTTTTCTAATCAGTTATGATGACGCTTGGTACGGAGATATTATCATCTATCTCTAGACTTAAACTTTTCAGCCCGACCTTTCTAGCATAGACTTTCATCGTATATGGTATCAAGCCCATCAATACATAATTCTCAGTGACACTCTTTATCACCATGGTGTTGACTGTATTTTCTGACGCTGTCTCACCTATGATGAGGCTGAGAAAGCTTTGAATGACTGCCACTCTAGAGCATGTGGTGGTCATATGTCTGGGTATGCCACTGCCCAAAAGATCTTATGAGTAGGGTACTTCTGGCCTTCGTTTAAAGACTATATTACTGATGTCCAGAAGTGCCATTCTTGTCAAACATATAATAATAAAATAATATCTCATCCCACTCCTTTACACCCGGTAGTTTCCATTGGTCCTTTTGCAAAATGGGGCATTGACTTCATGACATGTAACCCTCACTCGACCGGGGGGGCATGGATACATCATCGTATATGTGGATTATTTCACTAAATGGGCCGAGGTGATGCCTACATTCGATAACACCTGAAAAACTGCAACACTTTTCATATTCAATCATATCATCACTTGATTTGGAATCCCGCAAGCTATCGTTACTGATCACGGTAACCCTTTTCAAAATTTCATGATGTCTGAGCTTACTGAAAATTTGGGTCTTCGGCATGAAAACTCAACCCCCTACTATCCATAGGCCAATGGCCAGGTTGAAGCGATAAACAAAGTTCTTATCACTATGCTTCGACGGATAATAGGAATTCATAAGACAAGTTGGCACACGATGTTGTTTTCAGCGTTATGGGCCTATCGGACATCCGTAAATTCTGCCACGAGGTTTACACCTTTCCAATTAGTGCATGTTATTGAAGTTGTCCTATCGATTGAATGTGAGATACCATATTTGAAGCTAGCCATTGAACTTCTCACCAACACCTTTGCCGAAGAGGAACGTCTATTGTACCTGATGCATTTAGATGAAACTCGTCGTGATGCCACCCTGGTTGTTGAAACTCATAAAAAGCGTGTCAAAGCCCAATACGACAAGCATGTCAAGCCACATGTTTTCTCTGAAGGTGTTCTAGTTCTCCTCTATGAACAAGATTGTGATTTACTAGGGGCCAAAAAATCCAAGGCTATGTGGTGAGGTCCTTATATTGTCAAACGGGTGTTGGAGAAGGGAGCTTATGAGTTAGTGGATTATGATGGCATTCCTTTGAGTGAGCCTAGAAATGAGCTTTACTTAAAGAAGTACTATGCTTCGGTCATCTTTGCATGAATGCTTGTATTTTTATTGTATCATACTATTGTGTGCTACTTTTGTGTGTTTTTTCATTATTTGGTTTCGACCCCCAGCTGCTTACCTTGCATTGTTCTTGGTTTCCAGATGTCAGTGCCTTCACTACCCTACATTGGCTTTGCCAATGGTGCTAGTCGTAGTACTCAGAACTTAGCATCCGCTGCTTGGGAGATCTATGGACCTACGAATGATTTAATCAGTCTACACGGTGTCTGCCTTGGTCGTGCAACTAACAATATTGCGGAATATAGTGTAGTCATCGAATTGTTGACCGATGCTATTTCACTTGGAATCTGTCATCTTGTTGTATGGATTGATTCGTAGTTAGTGGTACTATAGTTAAGAAATGTCTATGCTATCCGAATTCCTACTTTGTTATGGGTATATCTATGAATTCGCCTCTTGGAACGTTACTTCGATTACATTGAATATCAACATATTCCTAGATGTCTAAATACATTAACAGATGCATTAGCTAATTATGTGTTAGACAAGCATTTGAGAGACATGTAAATCCAACCACAATTCACATTAAAGGAAGTAAGCCGATAGAATCCTCATGTATATATATAACGATAAAAGTGTATTACAAAAAGGTATTTTCGTCCAAAGACCAAAAATATCAAAATGAGACGCACTTGGCTTCATATACAAAATAGCATCAAGGATGCTGCTCACGGTAGCACACTACAACCCGTGCTACCCTACAAAGTAGTCGACTAAGTGAACTAGATACACCCACAGTATGGCGCTGATAACGCCTCAGAATCTCATCAATGGAGAAGTCTGGGATATTTGCTATCAATCCCTCTAGGTTCTGCTCGACTGCCTCATAGTCACCAACATCCCATCCTACTACCACGACTGCTTCCCCTTGTCTCTGAATAGGGGATGTACCTGGAGGCCGGTGCGGCCCTACATTTGCATTGTCAAAAAGTTTTTATTAATCATTGGATTGAAAGCATAAAAAACATTTATATTTCAAAATTCACAAAAACATCATAAAAACAAAATGTTTTTCTTACTTAGATCTCCCCACTAAAAGCCCTAAGGTAGAACCAAGTCATGGTCGCCTCTGAAATCCAACCTGGCGTATGCATAATCGTCCACCATCAGAATTTGAGGCCACAACCAGTCAAAAAATACATCATTATACTTCACGATGGGGCTAGCCACAGGCTGGGCCATGAGGTCGCACCACCTATTCATCCTTGGGTCTCATGGAGCCGATACGCCCCACTCTACCTGTAAACGTAAATGGGGGACCCTCTCTAGGAAGAAATACACTAAGATAGACCCGCATCCATTGTTTCAGGTCCCCTCTCTTGCATTTTGTTAGTTGTGTCTTCATGCTACGAAGAACTCCGTCGCTCCAGTTAAAAACCTGAGGCTCCATGCACTCTACTACATATTGAAAATATATTTGGAGTGCCATGTGAGGAGATGCACTCCCCACCATACGTGAAATGGTAAAAATAATAGTCCGGAGGGGTAAATCTCGAACACCCTTGATGGCAACTTTTCCCTTGCGTCTCTCTACCTCGGGATCACAGTATCGATGAAGATATTCACTCATTGGTAGACCACCACCTCTGTTTCCTGTCAAGGTCACATGAGATCCATGAAGAGATAATCCTGTTAAGAAATAGATATCTTTGATATCTAAAGACAGTACGTGGGCACCCACATGAAATACCTGCTGTTCCACATCCCACATGTGGACTAGATACTCTAGTAACCTCAGTTGGGCCCTCATGCCCTAGATTTTAAAAAAGTTCAGTAACCCACACTATCAGAGGGAATTTACAGTGCCCGGGTCATTCAAAGCATTGAAATCATAATATTCGTGTTCCCTCTTCCTCCACTCCATCATTTTGATGCTCAAAAACCTGTATTGGGACAATAAAAGGGAGTTAGCATCCTCATATGCTGCTTTGAAAAGCTTTTATTGGCTAAACGCGTATGAAGAAATTTTGATTTTCTGCTGCCGCAGGTGGAGTATTACACACAGTGTGGGGTTTCCACAAGTGAACAACGGGCCACCTGCGGAAAGCTATGGTTTCCGCAGGCCCCGATATAGCTCACTTGCGGCGGCCCCAACGCGCACCTATCGACCTAAAACTCAACTCAAAAATCCATTTTGCACCAATAAAAATGAAATTTAATCCATTGAAAAGAAAGAGAACAAGGAGATTACTGTTTTGGCGGAAGCCATTCGTTGAATGGTCTCCCGTACCTCCCACAATCAACAACCGAAGTCTGAGGTAAAAACAGGGTTTCTAGGCAAGTTTTGGGCAAAATGCAAATGAAATAGTAAAAAGAGATTTTACCTATATTTATTTCATTTTTTACTTTTTCTATTAATATTTCATATTATTTTATGCATTTTATCCAAAACCTAAAGATCTAATGGTCTTGTGAGTGTTTTTTTTTCTCACAGATGGAAGAACTAGGATCCTGAACAATGAGATACAAATATTTTTCTTGATTTGTTTTTCTGTTTGTCACATGTACAAGTAATTTTTAAGGTTTTTAAAAAAACCTTGAGCCTAGTCTTTGTTCGTTCTCGTGCTCGAAAATTGATGAGAATGCAACCAAGTATACTTTTTTCATCTTTTCATACTCGTCATGGTAACACGAAAAAAATGAAGCTCATGGAGTATCCTTTAAGCTCTTTTCACGCTCCATAAAAATGAAAAGGTTGCCGAGTGACCTTGTTTTTTTTCACGCTCGTAAAAGTATTTGAAGAAAACATTTGATGGGCGATAGTTTATCACTTTTTCAGTCTCATCAAACTACTTTACGAAAAAAGAACTGAGAGAGTTCTCTTTAAGATTTTTTCAGTCTCTCTAAACATGAAAAACCCCGAGTTTTCTATCTTTGGACTTGTTAAACTAACATCGAAAGACCCATATGGGACTGAACCACTCCTTCTTAGGGTTCATTAAACATACTTTGAGGGACTCATCCGAAGGATGAGCTTACATAAACAAGAATATGTTATCCTCCTCAAGCTTGCGTAAAAATAAAGAGGTACTCGCTAGAAATGGTGGGGGCAAATTTGGGAAATAAATGTGTCTCTATATTTGTGTTAGTGGAAGTAATAGTTTCTCTTGAACATGACACCCCCTTCGTCATTGAACCTGGGTTGGGAAATTCATTTGTCTCTCGTCTAACCTTCCGCAAGTTCATATCTTGGGTCGTCTTTGAGTTAATGCTGCCAAGGCCATTTTCGTGTCGTTCATATGTTCAAGAGAAGTCCAACCTTGCACAAGCCGTCTATTGAGTCGGCCATTTGCAGTTATCAATTCTTACCATGTCGGCCTTCCCTGTGTCAGTTTCAAATAATTTTCATACTTTTATCTACCCTAAATCTGTTACTTATTTCGCGTCATTGATGGGGGGATACATCAAGGCTCTCCTTTGATGAGTCTTTTCCTATCGCCCTCAACTCATAATCCAAGAATAAGACTTAGAAATCATTTAGTACCTTAGAGCCTTCATGCCTTAATGGCAAGTTTCTTTGCTTTCGACAGTGGATTCACATCATTGGTCCCTGATCGAGAGATTCTATCGAGTGTTCGACTTCAGCTTATTTTTCACATTCGATGGATTGTACTAGGGTACCTTGGGAGTCATTGAAATCAATGGTGATTTCCCTCTCACTTGTTAACGATTTTCATTAATGACTGGTGATCAAGTGGTTTCTACCATGTTCGACTTCAACACCTGTAATCACATGGCTAGATTCGTACTTACAGACGAAGGGATTGAAGACCCTGGATCTCATCATTTTGGTCCAGGTTGCGATGGAATATTTATGATTTGTATTGACACATAGATCCACTTTGTATGTCTCGTGGCTATGTTCAAATTTGAGTTTTCTAGAGCATAGATCCACAATGTATTCCTGGTGGCTATGTAGAATCTTGGTGACATGGATCCAAAGTGTATGATTGGTGGCCATCACTGACATTTATGGTTTAAATCACTTGTAGTCTGAGCATGAGAATTCCTACCTCAGACATGGTATAATATTGCGCAGATGCTTGGTTGTTTGCAGGTTCTCGATTTTAGCGCTCCTTGTTTTTGACACACACGCACATTCTAAAAAGTATTTCGGCTTTCATAAATTCCAAACTCATACTTTGGGGGGAATTCTATTACACATTATTTTTGTCACCCTGTTGATGTGTCTACAAGCATGTATTCAACCTCTCAAAAGGATCTTTCCCATGAGAAAAGTAACTTCTTTCCTACTCTACAAGGCTTGTTTTTAGAAGGACGTCATAGGATAGTAGTATTGTACACTGCGGAAATGTTGATTTCTGCAGGCTGCTCTAAACCTAGCCTGCAGGGTTTCCATAGGATGCTATCTAGACGGGGTGCGACGATGTTCTAAAACTGAGAAAAAGGAAGAAGTTCACGAAAGTTCTAGAAGGAATCTTCTAGAGTATGAGGTGGCATCCATGTGGTTGAGATCCTACCCACCTCTCTAATTTGGTGGGATCATCTTGATCTCTTTAACCATCTCTCTTTCTCCTATATAATGATGGATTTTTCATGGAAAAGGTTAAGCATTAAGAAATCAAGAGCAAGTAAGGAATGATTAAGGTTTAATAGGTTGTGAATTGTGTGAGGTACTCTACATCAGATGCTTGAAGGCTTCATCTCAACTTATCAAGTTATTTTGGATCATCTTCATGCAAGCTTGGAGCAAGTGTGTGTGTGTCAAGAGCAAGGGCCACCGAAAGGGAACTTAGCGACATCAAGGTTGTTTGGTTGTATCTTCCACTTTCTCTTAATATAATACAGTGGCATGTTTCTTTCCCATAAAATCACTCTCATTTTATTACATGATTCCTTGATCACATTTATAAGCCTTCATTGAATATATTATTATTGCTTTCACTTTGGTTGGTTTGTGTTTCATTGCAGGATCAATAGCACAAGAGCACTGGAGCGAAGCAGGGACAACAAAGACACAAGGAAGTGATATTCAAAGGTATGTTACTCATCCTTTCTTTGACCATAGATTCAATGATTAGAGCTTAGGGAAAGCACCATGTCTTCTCTTGTTTTGTTCTAGATCTAGGTGGATCTAGGGAGATCAGTTTATGTACACATTTACCGATATATCAAATAACAACCTTAAATGGTCAAAATCGATGGGAACCTGGGCTTGAGCATTGCTTATGTGTCCTGGAGGTCCTAACCTTGTAGGGTAGGATGGGTGGGTAGTCGTTTTTATTTTATCTAATTGATTTTCGCATGTTGCTTCTAGTTGCATGATGTGCTAGTATGCTAGGTCGTTATGTTGTCTATTACCTGAATTGTGTGCGTTGTGTTCATCATTGAGTTGCGATGATTGACTATTTTTCATTGTTACCTTCATGTTTAAAAAAAAAAAAAAAAATTTGCACTTTTTATGCGTCGCATGTTGACGTAACGACAGGGGTCGTTACAACGAAGATGTAGGATTTGAATCTGAAAAGAATTGTTATGCGTCGCATGTTGATATAACGACAGGGGTTGTTACAACGAAGATGTAGGATTTGAATCTGAAAAGAATGTGTAGACTTTATTAAATTGCTCTATGGAAATATACATTTATGGAGACAAACTCGTAAACTCTCTTATTATTAATTTTATTTTTAGTTGAGGTTGAATTTTCTATATAGGAGTACTTTATGTGTTACTACCATTTATTCACCTATTTGAATATTTTTTTTTTTGGTTTAACACTCTCAAAATACTCATTTTACTAGTTGTTTGTAATGAATTTCAATCACTATTTGAATAATTTTCAATGGAAAGTTTATATATAATATTAGTTACATTGCATATTAGTGTTTAATATGGCAATATGGGTTAAATGGATCAAAGAAATAAGAGTCAACACTCTCAATTGTTATACACCCATAAACTCATTAGCTTAAAAAATGTCATTAATCTTATTTAGCATAAAAACTCCTTTACAAAATTGATGATTATATTTATTCCCAACACATTAGTGAAAGATTGGAATACCCTCTCCGTATTTTGTCACCAATATGAGAAAGTTTAAACATTTAATTTTGGCTCTTAAATTATACATTCATCATAACCTATAATAGAGATATAAATTAAATAATAGAGATGTAAATTAAATAAAATTGTAATTAATACATTCATCATAACCTATAATAGAGATATAAATTAAATATAATTGTAATTATTTTTATTGCATGATTTGAATTTCATGGTGGATGCATTTGTTGGCCTCGAAAGTCATAATAGGTTGAATTTGGTATTTTCAATATCCTCTTGTTATAGTAGGTTTCTTGTGTGAGGAAAAAGGAAATATGCATATGTTTTAGGTTTCAATAATACAATAGATGTTTTGGATCGTGCAATATGTGTTTGGGTTCATTTAATATTTTTTTAACTCATACGTTTCATGCATTTGTAGTCCATATATATCAAATTTTTTAACTTATGAGTTTCATGCATTTGCAGTCCATAGATTTCAATTCTTGTAAAAGAAATAGAGTCTGAGTAAGAAAGTTTCTTGGAGAATCAGTTTAAAAAGTAAGAGTCCAATAAAATGGAAAAAAAACACCTTACAAGAAAGAATTAGCTTAAAAAGTAAGTATAATAAAATGGAAAAACCACCTTACAAGAAATAAAATCTTTAAAATCTTTCTCATAGTCTAGTAATGGGAAAAAAGGGAAGTTGTATCTTATAAAAGGGGACACCTTTTTTTTTTTTTTTACTAGGGGAATCGGTAACAACGGCAGTATCGTACTCGCGTGACACGGGGTCGAATCCTGCCGGCTGCCTTATAACCCCTAGGGAGAAACGCACAGCCCGCAAGCACGCCCTCCGAGTAAATCGGGGTGAGAATCGTCCTTGAGACCTCATTTTACATAGTTCCTTCCATTTACACAGCACTTGCCAATCGGTCTACACCCCTGCGGGCATAAAAGGGGACACCTTATTATGGCATAGCATTCAAAATAAAGAAGTGCTCAATTGGATATTTAGATTTGATGTTTTAAATTTTTTTCCTTATATCTCTCCAAACCTACCATCACTTTAGTTGGTAATATCTCATTATGTACTCGAAGGTTTAATATGACATTGGATAAAACAAAAAATAACCATGAATTTTATTTTGTAATTATATTTTATTTCGTTAATGGAGTAATCTAGAGAAATTTTAATGGATTTAGATTCACACCATTTGAGCATGGATTTAGATCTAGAAAAATATATGTACATATTCACACCATTTGAGCATGGATTAAGATTTAGAAAAATATATGTGCATATTCACACCATTTGAGCGTGTAAAATAATATGTTGAGATAATGATTAATTCTAAATAAGTACAAGATTAATTTTAAATTGAGATCAAAACTCATTAATCATTATTTAGGCATATATGAATGAACACACCAAAACTATTGTCCAATAGTACACTTGTCGAACATAAAACTATTGTTGAACAATACACTTTCACCATAGTATAGTCATTAGATAGCAATGAAGGATCCAAAACACCTATACAACATGAATTAATGAAACTTCAACATGTGTCCAAAGCACTTGTCTAATAGTACACCATTTGATCATGTAAAATAATATGTTGAGATAATGATTAATTCTGAATGAGTACAAGATTAATTTTAAATCGAGATCAAAACTCTTTAATCATTATTTAGGCATATAGCAATGAACACACCAAAAATATTGTCCAATAGTACACTTGTCAAACATAAAACTATTGTTGAACAATACACTTTCACCATAGTATAACCATTAGATAGCAATGAAGGATCCAAAACACCTATACAATAGGAATTAATTAAACTTCAAAATGTGTCCAAAGCACCTATCTAATATTACACCTATTCCATTATACACTTGTCCATTGTACAAAATACCCAAGTTGTGTTGATTTCATTGGGATGCCAACATCGAAAAAGGGCCCAAATTACTATTCTTGAGATTCAACAATTCCTTGTTTCTCTTCAAAAGTGTATGTTAGATGCTATGGTCCATACATGGAATATCTCAAAGATAGTAGGACCACAACTAAATCCATCCAAAATACGATTGGGGAGAGGGGTAGATTCGTTTAGGTGAAATAACTTGTTCGCCAAATTCCTTATATGCCCAATAAATAATTTTTCCTTAATATTTTTTGTAGATTGGATTCATTTATGTAAATTTATTTTAGTGTTGGAGTTGGTTCAATATGCAAGTATCATAGAGAAGGGTTGGCTGATCCTTCTCCATTTATAATTTATATTTTTTATGAATTAAATGTATAAGTGTTAGATGATCCATCTTGATTTAGATTCATCATGTAATTAATTATCTTATTTAACATGATGTAAAGTGGAAAGAGGAAGGATTGAATGGCCCTTCTCCATCCCATATGTATTAATTTCATGGTGTTCTTAATGTTAATTTTAGATTCAATTGTTCCTATGGTTGCAATGGGAATATAACTAGATTAATCTTTTCTAGTGGAAGGTTAAGGAATGATTGGATGACCCTTCTCTTTGTCATATTATATTTCAATTTTATCAATAATTCCAAAATATCCTTATATTTAACTTCTTTAATGGTATATGGAGAAATGATCTATTGACACTTTTTGATTATCATATCCATTGCAATAATTTCTAACAATCCTAGAAGGTTAGACCAACTCTTCTCCATATATATGTAACATTAAGAAGGCTTGGGAAACCATTCTTCATCTACAAGTATGCAAAGAAGGATCAATCAATCCTTATCCATCTACAATTTTCTTTAATTGACCCCAATGAACCCTAGTTTTAAAACTTTGTAGGCATTAAAAAAAAGAGTGAAACCGTTACAATAACAATAATATAATCATATATGTGTACTTGATGCGAAATAAAAAAAAATCTAGAATGTCATGTTTGTTTAAAAAATTGTAATGGTATGCCATCTTCAATTATTCGTTCATGATCGACTTTTGACAATTACCATTTTCTAACTTTTGATCTTTTCCTTGATTGTACCTCTATTAAATTTATGCGTGCTACACATACCAAATGACTATATTGACAACTTATGACATCCTATTGATAGTCTTGAAAGTGAACACGACGATCGATTTGATGAGTTTCTTGAAAAAATAGCCTTTTAATATGATGGATCCTCTTTCATATATAAAACTGTTATCATCAAAATATTCTAACAATTTCATCTTTCCTTGTGTGCATCACATCAAATAATATTTAACTTTTCATTGTTTTCTACAGGTGCAACCACAACAAAGACAACTCCTGCAAATAACTCGTCATATTCCAACAATCAGTTCTCGTTAGATCAACACACATGCACACAATTGTACTATATATATATATATATATATATATATATATATATATATATATATATATATATATAGTACATGTAGATATACACTTTTTAGGCATAACAAATATGTTTGAACAATTGAAACATAAATTTTACCTTCTCTAACAAGATCAAGAACTCTATCGCCATCAATTGACACTATAGTTTCATTTGATCCAATCTCCTCTAAGCTTGCAAGTGGCATTTTCCCCTTTGTATTAATTTCAGTGTGTCTCCAAGGTTTAACATATTTCTCAGTTTTGTTTTCACAAATGTTTGTGGATTCTATGTCCTCTATGCAAACTGAACAAAAACAAGATTCATTTCTTCCATCAAATGCAAACACATTTTGGAAGGGTTTTGTTTTAATTGAATGAAATTTTTGAGTCCCATGTATTGTACTGGACTCATATGGTATTGATCTATCTACATCTTGGATGCCAATATGCCAAAAAAAATGCACACGGTTCAATAATAATTTATTTAAATATAAATATGAATTGTCAATATAATAAACATGTTAAATACAAGAACTTATTAACTTTCTCTATTGACCATGATTGAAAATCATATTTTTGAATGCGGATAAAAATATGACATGTGTGTAGAACATATATATACACACACATGCGCACATCCTTTGACGAATTATTTTCATGGCATAGCGCCTGTTTTCACCATTCAACAACTTGATAAGAAGATTCAAATCGATCGACACGAGGGTTCATCTAATACCTTCTAAGTGTTTGTTTTACACATGCTGCTACACCGTCATGCTCTCATTTTCCATGACTTGTCTCAAAGAAATTCCAAAAATGTGTAATGTTTGATTTCTTGTGAAGACGACACAAAAAATAGAATGATCGTGAAGATTTGAATTGACCCACACATCCATCTGACCATATCCAATGTCGATCGAATCCAATCCCATGGTTTTTCAATGAATCATAAAATTTATCAAAGCATTGTTGTACATAATGTGTATCGTGTGTTTGGTCATCACTTATATAAAAGTTATATTCTTTAATAACATGCCGATTGTCATCGATACTTTCTATGTTATCAACACTTTGTTGAGCATGTCTATATAGAACGTGGACAAAGATAGAGACTTGATTAGAATGATAATATTCACTTTGTATTTCTTTTTGTGCAACGAATGTGTAATTCTCTGTGAAATTAACTACAGATAAAATCGTCCATGGTGGAAACACTTCACGAGATTGTTTGAATTGTAGGTATTTCCATCGAGCTCTATGTGAATGCTTGGTGTATTTATAAGTTTCTTTCTCAAACTTCTTCAAAAAATCTATCATGCTGATTTTATCCACTTTCAAATCAATCCTTTTGGAAACAACATTTGAATAACTTGTAGTAGTGTTACTGATATATTCATATCTCTTCCAATTGATTGCTATATCAAACAAAGACTGATCATTTGTATCAATAGGATACTTGGAGTGAAATAAAATTAGATTCCACAACGATCACATTTTTCCACCAACACATTTGCTTGGTAAAATAATTCATCACCTTCTCTTTCACATAGAATTTGGGATATAAAACCACAGATTTTGGAAGGAGGTGAACTTGCCCATAAATTTTTACCAAAATCAAGAAAAGTGTCGTAATATAACACAAATTCCACATGATAACGACAACAACAAGTGTCACGAACATTGACGGGTCTAACAAACCATGGTTTTTGTTGCACAAATGTATTGATGGACAATTTAACTTCCTTTTTGTTTTCTTTGAACTTGTTGAACAATTTTATTTTTGTCATTGGAAATATATATTTTTCATGTTCTTCATATTCAAGTCGTCCTATGCTTCGTCGCAACACATCCCTTGTATGTGGTGAAACACGATATTTTGTCAACCAATAATTATAGGCCAATTCTTTAACATTTTCTGCAAGTCTATCTTTGTAAGGTTGTCTAGAAATAACTATCCAACAAGTAAGTTCATCATTTGCATCTATTTGCAATCATAATTGTCTAGGTTTGAACAATGTTTTTCTTGAGGTTCTCATCACTTTTGCTATGTGTTGTGTAAAACGACATTTTATATTGCTAGATGGAACAATTGTTGTTTGTATTACTCTATGTGCAACCCTAACATCTTTTTTTTTGAGATTTTCCAAAAGATTTTAATGCGCTAGTTATATTCTCAAAGATATTATGTTTCACCTTTGTATCTTTTGTCGACTTTTGAATACCCAATAATGATGTAGCTTCTTTTAATTTTTTTGACCTTATTAGACCTCTCAAAACTTGAGCTTGTGTTGCTATGGATTCATCTTGAAAACAATATTATACATATTCTTAACACGATATCTTATAATATGGTCAAGTTTTTTCTCCCCAAATTTGTAAGTATCAACATTTTTTAACATTTCACCATCAATATTGATACCTCCTGCATATTTCAATTTAACTTATTTTAAAAAACTAAACCAGATCATAAATTAATTAAACTCTACAAGTGTTTGAATCTTGTATTATCTAAATTTATGTACATACCTGTAGGTGATTCAACTTCTGCTTCAATTTCAGTTTCAATGACTTCATCGATGTTATGAGGCAAATCTATTTTTATTTTTTGAAAAATATTAAATTCAAATTACAATCAATTATATTAAAAAATAATTTGATTTTGAATTCTAAACTTAATCTAGACAATATATATGCATACCTAGTTGGACTTCTTGTTGTTGAGAATCATGATGCAAATCTTTATTTACATCATCATTATTTCTTCCTTCAATATTTTCACGTTCTCGTTTCGTTCTCCAATAACATTCTTTCGCTTGTTCGTTATGACGAGTTTCATCTCGAATGCGATCATATTTTCTCTTGCGCAATTTGTTTTTAACCATGATTATTCAATCTGTAAAGGTTTTTAAAAAATTCAACATTTTATAGCATGAAATAAAATTTCAAACCTCAAATATTATAACTCAAAAAAATGTTTTTTTAAAGAAATGAAAAAATGGATTTTATAATCATATTGTAAAAGATTTCTCAATAAGCCAAAATGCTTTTAAAAGAATTTTTTCATAAAAAGTAGATTTTAAAGAAAATTTAAAAAAACTTTTGATCTTAAAAACATTTTGTTTCAGAAAAACTGTGAGAAAAATTATTCAAAAATAATATCAAGAATTTGATAGGAATTGTTTAAAAAAAATTACTTAAAAACAAATTCTCTTTGATATAGTAAGGAGTTTCTTATGAAAGCGTTCACCCTGAAAATAATGTTCAAGAAAGCCTCCACCTTGAAAATAATGTTCAAGAAAGCTTTCAATATATAAATTATTGCTCCAATAAAAACAACAAAAAACTTATTTCAAACAATGAAAAAGTTGCTCCAAACTCCTCTTTAGTAGCTCCACATAATCGAAAATATGAACTAAGGGAATGAATTGTGCAAACAAGTTCATTTGGAAGCATATTTATATCATTTCACGCCAAATTATAGGCCAATTGATACACCAAATGATGCGTCTCTTTGTATCTTTCCGACCAACGAAATTTGGACACAATCTTTTCGACCGAAAGATTGGAAGTCCATTTATTTTTAACAGTTTCCATTAAAAAACAACCTTTCGGCCGAAATATTATATATTAATATAATCATAACAAATATGACCCTTAGATCATCCATTTATTGATTTCAATGGGATAAAAGGCTACAATTAAAGAGTTGTTAAAAATTTCCAACTAAATTTATATTCCTAATCTTTTCAGTTAGTAACTCTCTCCCATTTCTCAAGCTATTGGGAATTTGTTAAGATCACACACTCTCTCCTTGGGGTTTTCCTTGTTTCCCGAACATCTTACATTGACTGCGAACAAGTGAATTAAGTATCTCATAATTTTTTCTTATTTCCCATACTCCATTATTTCCTTCAATTCAAAATTCATCCCCTAAACTTTTCATTGTGTAGACTTCTCATTTTCCTCTTATTCCAACGACCCTGTGGCACAATAATTTACAATTCAACATGTCCTTTGGTGATCCGTGGCTGGCATGAAACCATTCTTTGAGTATCCTCTTCCTCCATATATTTGATTTAACTCTTGCATTTCATATTGCAAATATTTTGTGAAGAGATTGAAGGAATGACATTTAAAGCTTTCATAATTGTCTTTAAGGCATTTGCATTCATGTGATGGTAAGACAAAAACATGGAAACAAACATTCAAGTGGAATGGATCACACTTTACTCATAGAATGTAATGGCCTACTTTGTAGAAAAGTGAAATTGCAATGCAAGATTATTTTGCTAAGTTCTTGGCTGGCATTTTTCATTTTCATTCCAGTTCATGAGATTGTTAATATCAATCATTTTCTTAATATTTTCGAGATTAAAATTTTCATAGATAAAATTTTTACTAGAATAATCCTTCAAGGTCTTTATCATTGTTGTGAATCTATGCTGGGATAAATGTTTCTCATGCTTGAAAAACCATCTATAGAAGAAAACGTTATACATCATTATTTGATTAGCCTTTTCTTCTAGTTGTTTGATTTAATATTTTCATTTATATTCATATTTTTATGAATAATTTCGAGTATGAAAAACCATCTATAGAAGAAAGCTTTATACATCATTCTTTGATTAGCCTTTTCTTCTAGTTGTTTGATTTAATATTTTCATTTATATTCATATTTTTATGAATAATTTCGAGTAATGGCACTTGAAGCTTAGTTATTTGGTTTGAATCACTTCCATTTCATGAAGTTGCAAAGGAAAAAGATGGATAATAGAGAATATAAGAGGAATTCCGCTCACTGGTTTTTTTGGTGTTTAAATTATTTCATTCATAAAGTTGAAAGACAAAAGAGAAAGCCACAAACACTAAAATACAAAGGTTTTGTGAGAGTTGTATAAGTGAATGATATATTTAAGGAGTAGAAATATGGAATCACTTTAAGAAACTCATTTTAAATTCATTCTCAAGAACTTTCCCACTTTAAAAAAAATTGGAATTCAAGTATGGTGATACTCTTTAAAGATATTATTTACTTAAACAACATATTTTATGAGTTTTATTATAAGGCTAATTGAGTTGATGGAATGCTTAACAATTTGAAAGAATATGTAGATTTTTGTGAAGGTCTCATATCAGAGGCATTGAAAATTTACTTTTATATTGAAATACAATGTAACAAGTCTAGATACTTTTAATACTTTTTATGATAAATTCCATATTAAACTGCCTTGATTGAGAATTTTCTTAGAAAACCATATTTTGAGGGCTAGTTTTAGCATTAGCATGAATTCACACTTATGTTTTATGTGAAAATGCTTGAGGAATATTTCAATGAAAAGAATGAAATAATCATGTTGTTCAAAATCCATTTCTCGAAACATTTTTGTTGTAAGAGTTTCATTAACAAGTCTCACATAAATTGCACATATTAAATCACTCACTAAGATTTGTATCACCACTCTTAGATATTAAAGATTGTATGTTTCTATGGCATAAGAAACTTATCACTTTGTAGTTTTCATGGCATCTATAAGAAGGATTTAATGAGGTACTCTTGTGTTATTTTTGCATAGTTTTAGGGCAAGAGGAAAAGGAAACCCACTAGATTGGAGATACCATGAGTTAAAAAACCTCAAAAATCATGCAATAAAGTCATCTTAATTGTATATTTATTTTACTTATATCAAGGCATATAATTCAATCTATAAATCTAAAGCATATATTTGAAAAATGGTAGAGGACTAAATACATATGCATGTTGCAAAGAAGACATCCAAGGTAAGGTTGGATAATCGACAAAGGGGAGAAAGATTGAGAAACCTCATTTAAACAAGACTAAAAAACAAATACAAAAAATGGTTAGTACCCTGTTAGACCCAAAATAATTCCAAAGGGTGTGAGTGTCACAATTTGAGGATCGTATACCTTCTCTCATATCTTTTGAGTCACTCAATGGATAACCTTCATATCTCTTTTCTAATTTTTCTTGTTGCAATCTATCTTTCACTTGGATATAGTGTTTATCTTTAGCAGGAGAATCAATAATTCTCTTCTTCAAATATAGTTTGCAAATGATAACTACTAGCACATGAATCATTCTCTTGAATGCATCAACAACTAATTTATTTTCTTTCCCCTTTATGTGTTTGATATCAAAATCAAACTCACAAAGAAATTCCAGCTACCTTGTTTTCCTCATTTAAATTTGACCACTAAAATAAATATTTCAATCCATTATGATCTACTGTAAGATCAAATCTCTTACCCTTTAAGTAGTGACCCCACATTTGCAAAGCATGCATTATTGTAGCAAGTTGCAAGTCATCAATGACATAGTTTTTATCATCATCTTTCAATTTTCTTGACTCACAACATATCACGTGATTATCTTGCATGAGAACTCCACCAAGTCCCTCAATGCATGCATTAGTGTAAAAAAAAAAATATTTGTTTATATCTATAATTTTCCAGAATTTGAGGCACTTGTGAGAAGCTTATTCAATAGCTAAAGGCCTTCCTTGCATTCCTAGGAACATTCAAACTTTACTCATTTCTTTTGCAAGGAAGTAATTGGATATGGAATTTTCAAAAAACCTTCAATAAACCTTCAATAGTTTCCAAGAAGACTCATGGAATATCTCACATTGCTACAATCTTTGGAGTGGACCAATTCATTATGGCCTCAATCTTTCCTGGATTCACATAAATTCCTTCTTTTGAAATAATATGACCTAAATAACGAATTTACATTTAAACTCATATACTTATTTTTCCATAGAAATTATTCTCTCTTAATGCATCCAAAACCATTCTCAAATGTTTCTCATGCTCTTATTAATTCTTAGAATAGACAAGAATATCATCTAGAGAAACAAGCACAAACTTATTTGTATTTGTTGAAAACACTATTCATGAGACACATGAATGTAGCTAGTGCATTGGTGAGACCAAATGGAACCAACACCCACAAATTCATAGAGGCCATACCTTGTTATAAATATATTATTATGAATTTCTTCTTCCTTAATTCTAATTTGATGATAACTAGACCTCAAATCAATCTTTGAAAATATATTTTCCCTTCTCATTTGGTCAAACAAGTCATCGATCCGAGGAAATGGATGCTTGTTTTTTACTATGACTTTATTCAAGTACATGTAATCAATACACAATCCGAAATTTACATATTTCTTTGTCACAATTAAGACAAGTGCTCCCCACAAAGACACACTTGGTTGAATGTATCCTTTTTCCAGTAGCTCCTGTAATTGCATTTTCAGCTGCATTAGATTTGTGGTTTTCATTATATAATGAGCCTTGGATACCAATGCAACTCCTGGTACATGTTCAATAGATAAATTACTATCTATTTGGAGGAAGTCATGGTTCTTCCTCAAGGAGTACATTCTTGAATTCATGCAACACAAGATAATATTCAAGCTTTGGAGTTTTATCTTATGTTGATTACATATGTGGGTTGCATATAATTGGCATCCTTTTTTGAAACATTTCATCAATTGCAAGGTTTAAATCTTCCTAAGAAAGATTTCCTTTGGAATACCTCTTCTTATCCTTGAGTTTCTACTTTCATCAATGCAATCAAAGTTCATTGTAGCAATTGAGATTAACTAGAGGTTCTTCCAACTATTCCATACCAATGAGGACATTATATGAACCAAGTGGTAAAATGTTCAAATTTTCTCATATGAAGAATCTTTTCAGCTCTGATGGAAGGATCTCAACCATTTCACCAAATTTTCTCTTGTTTTTAGTAGCTAACCACACTAGCCACAACTTTTTAATCTTACTTTTCTCAAGATATTTTTTTTTCAAAAAAATTAGGAGTAACATAACTGTGACCTGATCCTATATCAATTAAAATGTGAATGGATTACCTTGAAATCTCACTTTCAACCTCAACTACAACTGACTAGTGATCTTCTTAGTGGTCTTCCAATGCAATATAGATCCTAGGAATAGTCCTTATTACATCATTAATAGTTGTAGTGTCTTAATGTCATGAACATTCATGGTGTTGTCCTTTTGATGTGGTAAATTCTTGTATAAATGGTATTATCCACTTCCCTAACATTGAATAGACTCTTTGGTCCCTACCCACCACATTTTGTGGTTTTATTTCTTATTTTTATTTTTATGTTTACTTTTTTAGAACTCTCTCTCTCTCTCTCTCTCTATATATATATATATATATATATATATATATATATATATATATATATATATGCCAAAGAAAAGCCTTTTTCCCCAAAAAGGCTTGGCATACAAAAGTAATAATATAGGCATATGAGATTCTACGTATATTTTAATTGGAAAAATATCCATCAAATGATTTATTTGGTACGACGACGTCGCTTTGAGCTAATTGAAGGTTGCATCATTCCTGGAATTTCTGTGTCATAATTCTGGTCAAAATGGCTCATATTATTCTTTATAGTTTGAAAAACGTTTTGATGTATCAACTATATACATAAAAAAGTCATTTGATCATAAAAATGGTGATAGTCCTAAGTATCTGAAGAGTGAGCCATTAATGAAATTTGTAACTAGGTGTTGTGAATATATTCTAAAGTTTCCTCCTGGACTTTTCAATGTCTTCCAAGTGTCCTTGTCCAATGCCACTCCAAATTTTGAGAGTTGATTTGCCTCTTGGTTCTAATCCCTGTACACATGGTTGAAGGTAAGGTAAGGGAAAGATTCTGTAGATCTTTTAATGTCCTAAAAAAGTGGGCATTAAAGTGTAGTTGTGAAATGTGGAGACCACATTCATGCATCTGATTATCAATAGATACTCACCATAAATGTGCAGTTGTGATATTACTTTTTCCTTGACAAGAAGGAGAGTGAGTTTGAGAGCCATTATCTCACTAAAATTGTTTGATGCTTGTCCAAGACCATAAGATAACTAAACATTCTTATCTTTTAAGAGATGGATGATACCACCCGCTCCTCCATGAGTTGGATTTTCTTGGGTATATCCATCAAATAAATCCCATGCAACATCCATTTGGATGATGGTCTCCAAACGAGGAATTGTAGGAAACTATCTTGGGATTTTTGGATATGTTGATAATATAGAAAAACCATTTAATGCACAGTGAGAAGAAGAAGAGTTTAAATCTTTGAATAAGGAGTGGTTTTGAGCAATCCAAATGCCCCTTGCAACAATCAAAGGTACGTATTTTTAGTTTTTATGTGGTGACTGTCCATCCAAATTTTAGAGGTTGCTTCTATATTTTCTCCATCCTAACTGGATGAAGGCCTCGTAGACCTTTGAAATTTTGTCCAAACTTCTTGTAGAAGGTTCCTTCAAGAAGGAGATGATGGTTTGTTTCATTGTCATGCTTACAAAGGCTACATCTACCTAACCCTGTGAAGTTCCTCCACTACAATTTATCTCACGTGGGTGCTTTATTTAATAAAACAATCCACATAAATAAATTTTCCTTAGCAGGGAATTTTAACTCCCAAATATTTTTCCACCACAAAGGAGGAGGTTCCTCTTAGTTTTCTTGTGCCAATGTTGTGTAATCTATCCTAGGGATATATCCGCCAGAGGGGTTTAATGACCAAATAAATTGGTCTTCTTGATTTGATGGATATACAAAGTAATTTTGAAGAGATTTAATGTAGTTGGTCCACATGTGAGCTTGTTCCTCTCCCAAGCTAACCTCTTTCCAAGATAACCAATGAAGCTCTCATGTGACAAAATCCATTTGCTAGATTTGATTTAGAAAATGGAAGTCCCATCTATTTAAATCCTGGATTAGGTGATCATGAAATGAATGGATATTATTGCATCCGATCCAAGGATCTTTTCCTAAAATATTTTTTTCTCCATTTCCAATTCTCCAAATCAACCAGTTCTCGATCAACAAGAAAGCATTGAGGATGGATTTCCATACAATGGAGCCATTTTTAAACCTTTTGTTTGTATTTCTTATCCAAAAAACTATGGATTATTGTGGTAAGTACTTTTCTTATAGAAATTGTGCCCAAAGGCTTGAGCCTTGTATGGTACCCAACACATTCTTTGTTGCTAATGCTTTGGAGAAGAGAAAAATATTTTTCATCCCCCAACCCCTAAGTTTTTTGGGAGTGTCTAATATCTTCCAGGAAGCCAAGACTAGTGATATTTTGTCTTCAGATCTAGAATAGAGAAATATAAATGAGAGTTTTCTTATTTATCCCAAAATACCCTTGGGTATCTAAGCCAGAGTGATCCAGTAATTTGGAATGGATTCAAGGACTGCATTGACCAGAACCAACCTGCCAACTCTAGAAAGCCATTAATTGCACCATGCATGTATCTTTTTTTCAACTTTGACAAGTAGCCACAACCAATCATTTTTGAGGTAAACATTTTCTTTAAGTGTAAAACCCAAATATTTCAGACATGTTCCTACATCTCTTTCCTAGAGGTCTAAAGTCTAGGAAATTGAGTGTTTTTCTTGATCCGACAACCCCTAAATGAATAGATAGGACTTATCCATGTTGATTTGCATTCTTGTATCTTTGTAGAAAGTAGAGAGTGGGTTCCTTAGGTGTTCCACATATTGAATCTCCCCTTCATAAAATATTAAAAATTTCTTCCAAAAAGTATTAAAAATGTCTTCCACAAAAAGTAGTTGGTAAAGGGAAAAGCGGTGTTGATGGAAATACCTTTTAAATGACCAGTTGGGGTTGCATTATGGATCAATATCCTAAAACCTTCTGCAACCAAAAGGAAAAGAAGAGGGGAGAGGGGAAAACCTTTCCTTATTCCTCTTTCAGGTTTGAAGAATGTGGTGGCATCACATTCAATTATGAATGTTTTACCAAAATTAAGTGTTGCCAATGCTGGTGTAAAGGTTGTAGTATCCTTTAAGTGAGATTTCTATGGTTGCTTCTTCAAGATAGATGTGATTTTTGTGGGGCTATAATGAGTGCATAATTCCTACCAAATTTTCTATAATATCCTGTAACACGCTTGATGTTCTTTGGCATGGTCCATTCTATGATATCCTAAATGTTTTGAGGGTCAACGTTGACCACTTCATTTGAAACAATAATACCTAAATAATCTACTTATTGTTTCCCAAAAGAAAATTCGGACCTTTTGTATATAATTGATTGTTACGATTTATTTGTAGCATTTTATCCACATGTTTAAGGTGTTATTCCGATGATTTTATATAGATAAGTATATCATCAAAGAATACCAACAAAAAATTTCTAAGATAAGGTTGAAAAACATTGTTTATAAGGCTTTGAAAAGTAGAAGAAGTATTAGTCTATCGGCCAAAAGGCATGGCCAATAAGTCATAGTAGCTCTTATGTGTGATGACATTTTTTTTGGGATTGTCTTCTACCCTTACTCTGATTTGATGGTATCTTTATTTCATATCTAACTTTGTGAAGTAAGTTACTCCATCAAACTCATCCAATAGATCATTAATATTTAAAATGTGAATTTATCCTTGATGGTGATTTTTTTTTGTATCTCTATAATTAGGATACATCCTACAAGAGTTATCCTTTCTTCTAACCATCACTACTGGGGTTGAAAAGGATCTCTTTCTTGGTTGAATAATACCTGCATCCAACATATCTCTACAAAAATTTTCAATCTCAATCTTTTGTTGATATGGGTATCTTTAATGTCTTTTAATTGGGAGCATACTTCCAAGTATGAGATCAATTTTTTGTTCATGATCTCTAGATGGAGGTAGATCCTTAGGAATTCCTTGGAAGGCTCTATGATGCTTTTCCAAAGTGCACTTTAATTCTAATGGAATATTTCATCTTCCCGCTTCACTTCCATAGAATAAGGTCTAATAATAACTCCACTACAACCCTTTTGTAGGAGCTTTTCGATTCTATGTGAGATAATCATCTAAGAGGGTGGATATTTTAATGCATTGAGTTCATATTCAATTCCTTCTACTTTAAATCTCATGAATAATTCATTATAGCTAATAGAAAATGTACCCAAAGTTCTCAACTACTGAATCTTTAGAAACACATCTACTCCTACAATAGGAATGACATATAAGGGGCTTGATAGGTTATAATCTCTCATACTAATTTTGATATTATGGAATTTTGCTCCAAAAATTATACTCCCCCCATTAGCAACCAATAATTGAAACTTTTCCACTCGATACACAAAATAATTGAGGCAATTTTCTAATATGTTAATAATGAAGTTATGAGTACCACCTAAATCAACATGTACTATGACTTTTTGCTTCTTATTGTATCCTACAATATTGAGGATTTTAGATGTGATACACTTGCCAATGCATGAGGTCATATTTCACACTTTATGGATTGATCTATGTTGTGCAAAATTTTTACATCATTTTATTTCTCCTTTTGGTTCACAATTTCTTCCTCACCCATTTGTGGGGATGCCTCTATTTCCTCCTCATCATTATTTTTCAATGTGAGCAATTTTGTTTCTTGACATTTATGTCCCTTGGACCATTTTCTCTTACAACCAAAGCATAGTTATTTTTCTGTTCTTTCTTCCATTTCCTTATGTGATATTCAAGTAGGTTGAGGCATGGTTTTCCTATGAGAAACATTTCCATCTCTACTTAGTACATATGTTCTAGTGTTAGAATTACACGTAACCATTGATCCAAATGATTTTCGGCACAAAATGAGAGCAGAGATATAATAAAGAAATGTACAGAGATGTATCAAATATCCAACAATATAACATAAATATATCAGAGATATAAACACATAGATACATTAATACACAATTTCTATTAATGTGCGAAATGTACAGAATTGTAAAAATACAGAGTGAAAGACTCGCTAAAATGGTGACAACTTATCACTGAGAAGAGATGTGACGGCTACTCGCATTCACAAGAATATGATCATTACAATGAGGCTCCAAAGGCCTTTTTAACATAAGTAAAATCCAAAACCCTAACCTCAGAAGATGAAACACCAAAAGGTTTGCGGGCCCCGATGGGGGTAGTTGATATGTCAACTTCCCGGGGGTGTAACCTTTGCATAAGATCTCTGCTTAGGGTGCTAGATACACCATTGGAAAGGTCTAACTGAGAAGAATGACTTTCAACTATCCCAAGCTAGTGCCTCCGACATTTGACTAGGCCCCAAATCCCCAAAAAATGTCGTTTAGGGCCTTAAAATGACCCCAAAAGTTTGGGACTTGAAAAACTATCGAAAAACTGCCAAGGTGGAAAAATGTTTTTCGATCCAGTGGAATAGGTGGGTGGCCATCGATATCCACCTAGATCAATCCTCCCTCCTTAAGAAGCAATGGTCTCCATTACGTTGAGTTTCCAGGGGATAGGGGAAGCGTTTGCTAGATCCGAACCTTGATGAACTATTTACCTTATTGGAGAAGTTGTGTTGCTTACCTTGTTGAAGGTTGTCTCAAACCTGTGGCTAGAAGGGTTGGACCTTTTTAACCAGTCTGGATACATGAGATGAATGTGTGCAGAAGGAATCCTTGCAATTTTCTTTAATCTTGTCAACCTGTTTCTGGTGGACAAAATGTGCTTGGACTGAGGCTGCAGTGGTTGTTGTGTTCTTTTGTTCACCTTTTGAACAGACTGTGAAGAAACTGAATTTTGTAGTATGAGATGCTACCTTTCATCACTGTTTAGGTGAGATAGTAGCCGAAACTACCTCCGGTATCCTGTAGAGATGCCCCCCCAGAGTAACAATGACACTACAAGGTCAAGACTCATAAATAGCATGGCGCTTCCACATATATGGCTAGCCCAAAAGGACATCACAGACATCCAATGGGGTAACATCACATAATACCTCATTCTTCAAGGGGTGGATGCCATAGGACATGTGACACTGTTGACTGACATAAAGATCTCGTCCCTGACAAAGCCACCCGATATTGTATGGATGCGAGTGTGGTGTAGTTGACAATCCCAACTGTTTGAAGACCTCTGCTGAGATGATGTTCTTCTGGCTTCCTCTATCAACAATAAAATGAAGTGGGGTCCCCTTCACCCACATCCGTGAATGAAAAAGACACTCCCCCTCTTCAGGATCTGTTGGTTCTTCTCGTTGAATTGTTGCAGTCGTGATAATAGAAATGGGGTTTGCGTTGATAATCTGTCTTCTTCCATTATTTTTTGAATCAGATTCTGAATCATGGTTTGGCTCATTTTATTTGATCTCAACCACCAATGATTGTTTTGAGTGACATTCATCAGTGTTGTGCTAGGGGATTTTGTGGAAATCACACCACTTTCCAATGTCCTTCTTCGTCTTCTCGTGACCCTTATTTTCTTGTGGCTTGGACTGGTTTCCAGGAGGTTGTTTGTTAGGGCCATATTTATCATACTTTGGTTGTTCCAGATTTTCATACCGTAACTCCCGCTTGTTCTAGTGCTTAAATTTCTACTCGATTTTAACATCATATTGATAAGCAACACCCAGTGATGAGATGTCTAAAAAATCCATTTTAGTTTGGATGTATCTGTGTAGAGCCACACGGTATTTTAGAAACAAATGTCGCTCGGAGTCTTTGATACCCAAATTGGTGCGCAAGGTATTGATGAACTTTGAAACTACTTGGTCCCTCTCTTGCCGCAGTGTCGTCCATCTCATGTACTGGTCGTCATAGTTTCCAATAGGGTAATATTGTTCCTTGACCGCATCCACAAAAAAGTCCCAGGTGGGCTCGACCCCATATATATCTGAATCCTCTGTGGAACTTTTCTCCCAGTATGTTTCCCACCAATGTTTAACATGGGGGAGAGCCTTAAGGAGTGCGAAGGTTATCTTTTCCCTGTCGGAGAAATTATGAATAGAGAAATAACCTTCTAGTAGATTTAACCATTTTTCTAGGGCATCTGCATCTATCTGTCCTTCAAATACGGGAATATCAAAATTAAATTGTACCTTGAAAGGTGAGGTGCCTCCAAAGTGGTTTCTTGATGAAGACACGCCAGTTGTTATTGATAGGTGTTGAAGGATGTGGGAAAAATTCTCCATCATTTCGTCCCTCTGTCTCGTGAGAGATTGCTCAAGCAACAAATTAATAGAATCTTATGCTCCGTCACTTTTCATTTCTTCCGCCATGGAGGGTTTATTGGGCATGCGAGAGAGATTGTCCTTAAGATAGACAAGATCGAGACCCAACTTGTTATACTCGGACCTCGTCAGGGACATGCATTGAAAAACGATCAAGAGCATCCTGCTCTAATACCACTGATCCAGATTATTTTGGCACAAAATGATAATGGAGATATAATAAAGAAATGTACATAGATGTATCAAATATACAACAATATAACAAAAATATATCAGAGATATAGACACATAGATAAAATAATAAACAATTTCTATTAATGTGCGAAATGTATAGAACTATAAAAATACAGAGTGAAAGACTCACTAGAATGGTGACAACTTATCTCTGAGAAGAGATGTGACGGATACTCGCATTCGCAAGAATATAATCATTACAATGAGGCTCCAAAGGCCTTTTTAACATAAGTAAAATCTAAAACCCTAACCTCGAAAGATGAAAATCCAAAAGGTTTGCGGGCCCTGATGGGGGTAGTTGATACGTCAACTTCTTGAGGGTGTAAACTTTTCATATGATCTATGTTTGGGGCGCTTGATACATCGTTGGAAAGGTCTAACCGCTCACCTGGGCCCCAAATCCCCCAAAACATTGTTTAGGGCCTCAAAACGGCCCCAAAAGTTTGGGACCCGAAAAACTGCCGAAAAATTACCAAGGTGGAAAATTGTTTTTCGAGCCAATAAAATAGGTGGGTGGCCACTGATATCCACTTGGATCAACCATATTCTTGGATTGAATATGATGAGAAAATTGTTGGCTATGTGTTTTATTCTTTACACGATTGTGGGTCCCTCTATTAGGGGTTTCAGGGGTGGATCCCTCGAATTTTTTTTTGGGGGTTTATTCGCCAAACTTTTGGGCGGTGTTTTACCTTTGGCAAGGGCGATTTTTCTCCTTTGGTAGTTTAGTGGCACATGGTGTTTCAACCTATGGTTTTCTAATTATGGTTAAGGAATTAAGGTTGTAATCCAATCTGGGTCAATGGATTAGGGGTTTTTTGGATGCCACATGATCCTATATATTGTATTATTAACAATACAGTTGGATGATGAATACATTAGAGGTGTGGCTCTAAAACAAGTTGTTAGTTTTCCCGGTTGGGTTTTAAGGGTAAATCTTTGTGTATATGTATGATTGCAATTGTTTTCTTTTCTATGTTAAGAATTTGTGTGTGCATTGCATTAATGTAAAAGGTTTAAAACTTACATTTGGTATTAGAGCATTTATTGGCTTCATGGGGATGCCTTTGTGGCTAAGGGTTTGGATCGGGTCTACGATAAACCTTGTTACAGTGGGAGATATACGATATTGATTCTTGTGGTGAAAATAAATGGAGAGTAGTTAAAAAATAGAGACCACGATATTTAATGGGAAAAGTTTTGATCTATGGAAGCTCAATATGGAAGATATTTTGGTAGAAAAAGATCAATGGGTCATTGCAGATCCAAGTATTGCACCTACAAGAATATCAATAGAAGACTGGACAAAGTTGGATCGGAAGGCAAATAACACAATCTGGTTGTCTCTTTCATATTCATTATTACTAAATGTGTCAGGGGAATCTATAACCAAAGCATTACAAAATAAGTTAGGATGTGGGTAAAATCATGAAGATGGGTAACACTTTTGCTTGTTTTATGACAATTTGTTTTTTTTTTTTAATTTTAACAGGTTTTTCAACTTCCGATAAACAAAAGTATTTTTTTTATTTAGAATTTTACTTTATTGTAAAAACAAAACTTGTGAAGAATTTTATTAGCTTTCTACTGACTATTTTTCAATTTTTTTTTATTAAGATGTGATATGTCAATTTGACAATTGTTTGACAGTATGTTCCTTAAAAATTAAGGGAAAGATAATGAGTTATTTTTTCCCACAACAATGTCTCCATTATTAAACTTTTGTTTTTGACAAATGAAATATATTGCAACAATCTACATAGACTCTATTTTGTGATGACTATAGTTTTGAATCTAACGGATGAATATTATAATTTCTAGAATTTTTTGAAGTTGACCAATCTGAAAAAGTTACAGATTTTAAACACATGTTTTCCTCCACCATGTATCTATCTTAATTTTTACTTAAAAGTAGAATCTAAAAATACCATTATGAAGAGAACAATTTAAGGATTATGAATATAATTTTTCCATAATTTTCCATTCTGTATTTTTAGAGATATGAATTTTTCATTTCATCGATTCATAATCACACCTAAAAATATTATGCAGTGATTTTTTTATAAAATTAAATAAAAACAATGAAAATTAAAACAATTTTTTTTTTTTTTTTGTAAGTAAGAAAATTGTATTACGTGAGGTGCCTGCAATGGCTAAAACAAGGTTCCAAAATTACAAAAATAATCCCCTGGAATTGCTGGACTGCCCCAACAGAGGGGAAACCAGTCCAGGCAATCACCCAGTCACCAGTCTGAGTCTGCAACAGTGTAAAAAACTAGCAAAAGCATAATAAAACTATCTAGCCTAGGAAAGTGGCAAATTGCTAGACACCTGGCCGAGCCACGCGGCACCGAGGTCCTCTGCCCAGGCCTCTGTCGTGGCCTTATTCGGCTGATCATCCACCACCTGCTCTTTGTTCTTCTCCCGTTCTGTAGGCGCCGACGAATTTCTGTGCTCCTCTTCCGTCTGCCCTGCTGTGGCTTGGCGAAGGGTCTCGTCTAAACCGGTGTCCACTTCTCCCACAGGTGCGATGCGCGTCGGGTCTGCATAGAATCCCCTCTGCATGGTGGAGAGAATCTGAAGGAAGGTTTCCACATTATCCTCGGTGGCTTGGAACCGAAACTTAAGGTCCGTCACCTCTCTTCTGAGCTCGAAGACGAGGTCGTAAAGAACTCCCAACCGTTCCTTGAAGCTGTCTCTGTCAAGGTGATTCGGTGGAGGGAGCCATAGACGCTTGGCTGTCCCAGAGGATCGAGTCTCGCTTCGCCAGGTGCTCGCGGATGCTGGGAAAGACATTGAGGCGTAGAATTGCAGTCGAGGATCAAAAGGACTGCGCGGAGTAATGGGCGAGCCGCTCGGAATGGTGGCCAAGGTGCGAGGGAGTGAAGGTTGCCGAGGAGTGGAGGTGCCCGAAGATTTGCGCCTTTTTGATTTCGCAGGAGCAGGGGAGTCGCTCGGGGAGAGAATTGGCGGGTGGGCAGAGGAACCAGTTATCGGGGAGGTCGAGGGCGAGAGGGAAGGTCGAGAGGGCTGCCAAGGGGAGCCTCGCTTGGGCTTCCCTCTGATTCGTTCTCTCATGTGTGCAGGTTGGCGAGGATTTGCGCTAGGAGCGAGCAGTCGAAAATGCAGGTAGCAGGAGGGCCGAGTAGCCGTGAAGGCCAGAGTGTGCTTGCGTCGAGAGGGGAGGAACCCTTCCGATCGCGAGCAGGGAGGAAGAACGTAATCTACAGACCAAGCCATGCTGCTGTTATGTGGGAGGCGTAGGGTGGCGTAAATGCCCCTGCTCTTGCCCATCAAATCCATTTAAACGCTTTCATTTCCCGGGACGGTCGAGCCCTGCGGCACGGGGCGATCACATGCCCGCGCATGGGTCTGCAACGCATCCCTTCCTGTTCTCTGCCACCTGGAGTCCACTAACACCCCATCCGGGGAAAAATTAAAACAAATTATACCCAATGAAAGTAGATTCAATTTTAAAAATGTTGGTATCAATTATGAAACTAAATTTTGAGTATTTGTAGGAGTCTGCTACCTCCAAAGATGAAGTAAGATGGTGAGAATTTGCAGTTTCCTGCAAACAGTTCCATTTTAAGGTTTTCGGCTGAAACCTAGTTTTTAATGGAATCCGTTAAAAATAAACGTTTCAGCCGAAAATTCTTTCGGCTGAAATATGCTTACCACAGGAAATAATTCATCCGAAAAACATTGTACACAAATTTTGAGTGCACCGTTAAATTTGACGTGCAAATTTTCGGCCGAAAAAATTCCTAGCAACATTTTTTTGGCCGAAAAATTGCCGCTAGGAATTTTGGAGACCTGATTGTCACGAAAGTGTTACCCATCTTCATGATTTTACCCATGTCCCTGGTAAACAAACTTTTCCTATGGAAGAAGTTGTACAACCCGAGGATGAAAGATGGAGACTCAATAGCTAAGCATCTTAATGCCTTAAAAAATATGGTAAGTCAATTATTGTATGTTGATATTAATGTTTATGATGAAGATAAGTGTATTGGCTTATTTTTCACTTCACTAGAATCATGGGTTTGATTTGTAAAAGGTCATGGATATTCCACTGGAAAAGTTTGTCACAACGAATCTAATAAAACACTGAAATCTTTATTGTGAAGGTTAATTTTCCTTTAGATCTCAAATGATTTAATTAGTGGTTTTTCTGCTTAAAATGTATGAATTAGTTGAAATGAAAAAAACAGAGAACATAAATAAACAAAAACACACCAACCACAAATAAACACAAGATATAACCCAGTAAAATCAATATGGGAGAAAACCTATCTAGAAGGTGAGGTTGCTCTACTCTCTTTTCTTCAAATGCAAGTACAAAGAAAGTGACACTCTCTATGGAGTTTCCTTTGACACTTTGGCATGTATGTCTACTACATAATCTCTCCTCCTCTGTTATGATCACAAAACACAACTCTCAACTATTATGCTCAACAATGGAACAATATGCAATGCAAAAGAATGGAACCCATTCTCCTCCTAGTGACCCAATATTTAACATAGCCCAATAGCCATCTAGGGTTAGGGTATTGAATTCCTCAACACTCAATTAATGATCAAGTTTGGACCTTCTAGAATGTTCTAGAAAATACATTACGTGGATAACCCCACAAGTTTAATTAATGGGGGTTGACGTGGCATCCACTCACACCATGGTGATCAATATGATGGGTTAACTTGCAAGAGGCATAACTTTCACATACAAATTCCGATTCAGGTGATTCTTGCACTGTTGGAAAGGTATCCATGTGTAGAATATAGCCAATGGCTCTATAATAAATTTTGGACCATAAAAAAGTGTTGTTTGATTCCTAAAAATGGTTTTGGAAGATTTCAGATGTTTTTTTGGCCCTAAATTTTCAAATTGGGACTAGTCGCTAAAATGGATCTACAAGTTGATTCCTCCATTTTTTCACCCATAAAGCATCAAGATAGATGAAAAATATATAATGATCGATTATGGATCATACCTCCCCATTTAGAGAAGCCTCTGGTCCCCAAAATATTTACTCATTGAGGTGATAAAATATTTCCTCTACCTTCTCAATGGAATACGACTTTACTTTGATCGAAAGTTGTCCTTTCAACCTAATCTACCAAAGGTCATGCTACCCTTGTCTTGTAGTCCTTGACCAGTTCTACAAAATTGTGTCCTTTGTCAACTTTTCCTAAGTATACGGTGCTAAGTCCTCTATGGAAGGTAGGACCTACTCCTCCTCTTGATCCAACATGGAAGGCTTGTAGAGTTAGCCTCCACATTCACTACTGAGTAAATGCAAATGTATGGGGGTAGACACTACAAGGAAAAAACCCTATAGTGGATGTTTTTTTGGAATCCCCTATAAAAATAGCCCAAAAATCTATTTATAATGGAGGACACTAGAGGAGGCGAGCGGGTGGAGGTTTTAGAAGATGTTTTTTTATGGTGCTTTTATGAATACATAACGCACCGATGAGTTTTCTACTACAGATGCGCCGGTGCTCTAAAAAATGATGTACCATGGTAGGGTTATTTAAAAAAAAAAAACTCCGGTGCGCTATTGAAATACTGACGCACTGGTGCACTACTTAAATACTGACGAACCGATGTGCATCGTTGCTCTAAAAATGACACACTATGGTAGGGTTATTTTAAAAAAAAATATACCCCTGTGCGCTACTTAAATACTGATGCACTGGTGCATCTAATAATCGAGCACACCGTAACAGGGTTAAATAAAAAAAAAATTATCAGTCGTAAAATTCATTTTTACCCTTTTTAATATTGTAGAGCTCTCAAGCAACGATGCAAATTTTGCCTCTCTGAAGTGCCTTGCCATCAGTGCTTCCCTTGATTTCCTTCCTTCCCTCAGTGCGTGGCTTTCGAATTTTGTCAAACGGTGGGAAATTTTGGTTTTTTGGACTATGTTAGGACAAAAATTGAAATTGCCAATTTGTATCGTTATCTTGTAAATTTTTTTGCATAGATCAACCTATTCTGCATTCTTTCTAGTTTCCATTCTTCTGTCCACCAAGTCTTTGCTAGTTATCTTTATACATTGAACCTTTTTCCAAAATCTCAAATCCTTGTATCACACTTTGCCAAAGTTTCCTATGATCTCAAATTGTCGACGTAGTAAAATTTGCAATTCCTTGGTCTCTTCAATTGTATTCAAAATGCTAATTTTCCCTTGCTACCCTAAACCAAGTCAAGAATAAAAAATTATATTATTTTAAAACTACTTAATGTATTTTTAAAATAATATTTAATTGTATCCAAAATGCTAATTTTCCCTTGCTACCCTAAAACCAAGTCCAGAATAAAAAATTATATTATTTTAAAACTACTTGATGTGTTTTTAAAAAAATAATATTTAATTGTATCCAAAATGCTAGTTTTCCCTTTCTACCTTAAAACCAAGTCAAAAATTATATTATTTTAAAACTACTTGATGTGTTTTAAAATAATATTTTATATTTATCGTTAAAAAAAAGATTTTGGTTATTTTATATATTTTAGGGTCTTATGTTCAAATTTCAATCTAGTAGCCTGCACAGGTGTAGACCGATTGGCAAGTGCTATGTAAATGGAAGGAAATATGTAAAGGAGGTCTCAAGTTCGATTCTCACCCCGATTTATCTATGTTCTATGGTGTGGCACACTTGGGGTATAGTGGTAAAGGATGGGTATCAACCATGTGTCACGCGAGTACGAGAACCGCGAGTATCGACCACATGTCACGCAAGTACAAGAACTGCGAACCACGACCGCAAATATCAACCACGTGTCACACAAGTACAAGAACCATGAACTACGAGTTACAGATTCCCCAACATATTAAAAAAAAGCAAAACAATTAAAAAAAATAAAATATTAAAAAAAAACAAAACAATTAAAAAAAACAAAATATTAAAAAAAAGCAAAACAATTAAAAAAAACCAAATATTAAAAAAAAGCAAAACAATTAAAAAAAACCAAATATTAAAAAAAAACAAAACAATTAAGAAAAAGCAAAACAATTGAATCTTGTCTCCAAATCCACTCTATCCAAATCTCGAGTCAATCTCTTAAATTATATCTCGAAAGCTTAATGCACCCAACAAACTAACCAAGCCCAAGCCCTCTAAGATGTACTTAATTTTCCATTCAACGACATATATAAATGAATTTGTTTACCTTCTCGCTATGCATATGGGATAAGTCTCACAACCAAGCAAAACAAGGTTTTAATTTCATATAGAATCAACGGTTTCAGAAGTCAGAGATGTAAGTTAAAGGATGATCGACGGGGAACACGTTTGAACGTGAATGAGCTTTAATAAAGTCACCACCAGGCGTCTGACGTCAGCAAGGAAATACCACATGGGACGCGTGGCAAGCAAAGGACTCACCTCACAACATGAAATACCACTTCCAAAACCATTTTTCTGATCCCCGCGACACTATTCATCAAAACAACTGGAAAAACGATATGGTTTTCGACACACGAATTTCAGGCTTAATTTCTGAGCAGATGGAGAGGAATTTTAAAAAGCCGCAACATGGGTTTTGTCCGGTATGGCCCCAATAGACCGAATCTCATGTGGATTTGAAAAATCTTGAAAGGATTGAGAGATCTTGGTGTTTTCCTGAAGGGCATGCACCCAAAATTCGTGAATGACCGAAATGTTAAAACATCCAAGAGCAATGAAATGCCTTGTATTTTCTGAAGTTGGGATTTTTGCATCTATAATGGATATGCTAAATAAAACTGGAATGGCCAGAGAAGTTGAATGTTTGGGTATACATGGTTGCTTAGCACAATCAACAATGGATTGAGGAATTAGAGCGGTTGCTTCTCTCTGAGACTGATGAAAATGGGAGCTCTAGTTTAGATCTGAGATTATTGCAGTCCTTACCTTCAGTAGTATCTAATGTCCATGATTTCTTCATATATGTGGCCATTTAGAGACATTCCATTAAAGAATATGATCGATGCGTGTTGTATATCTTGTTGATCAAAGTTGCAGAGACAATTCTTATAGCTCAAAGGAAGTCTATGGGGAAATTGACGGCATTTGCTGGGTTTTATCCGGGGAAAATGACATTGATTTTCCCCCTTATGGGCCACATTGGAGAACAGTTAAAAAAAAATTGCATGATGGAGCTCTTAACTCCAAAGAAGATCGATTCTTACAGAAAATGAAGAAATGATGAAGTTCAATGCATGGTGGGGGACGCGCTCAAAGCATCTGATGAAGGAAATAACTTTGTGAGGTATTGTTTGCAACACAACCCTACAAATTGTCCTTCAATTGCACAAATTTTAGAATACCCTTTTGTAAAAGATTCTAGCATGGTYCCAGAAAAATCCAATGCCCTGATCGATGCTGGTATGTAGGACCCTCTTGAGCTTCTAGCTAATATTGAATCACAAATATAGGAAGTGAAGGAAGATGTTGTAAGAAAGAAAGAAATAATGGATAGAATAGAGAACTAGCTTGTAGCTTGTGAAGARGAAAGCTGGCTTGAAGACTACAACAGAGATGAAAATAGATACAGTGCTAGCAAGGGTGCTCACATAAATCTCAAACGTGCAGAGTGGGCTCGAGTAACTGTGAACAAAATTACTACTCTTATTCAGAGTTTGAAGGCTAAAACATGTGCTTAGGAAGTAGGAAAAAGGCTTGCACAGGGTGTGGGTAATCCAAGTTTGGCCAAGTGCAGTAGTAATGGAAAGAATTTTAGTTTCAGTGCTATTTAAGGAGTCTGGAGTCTGGAGCTACAGGTGCAAAGGTACCTATTTTCATGTGCAGACCAGATATGTCAAAGACTCCAGCTGCAAAGAAAAATAATGAAATTGCATCACATAATGGGAAATTGAATGGATTTTGACTGAGTTGACTAAATTACTTTTGTTAAGTAGAGATAACCATCAGGAAGAAATTGATCCCTCTAAAAATGGAATTTTGTCCATGGATGCATGGTTTTTGAGTGTTTTCTTTCACATCAATGATGTGAAGTTAACATAAAAAGTTGATTATATATCAATAGTGACATGACTTTGGTTGTGAGCAAATTCAGATTGGGCACAAATACAAGGTATAAAAACTCATTTATTCTCACTAAAATTGTAATTTTGTATAATTAATGGAATATAATTAGCTACAGGACACTTGGAAAGCAAAGTCGCAGCAACAAGACATATTCTTTCTTTATTGATAGTACATGGAGTTGAAATTTCAAAAGCTCTAGAAACCTCTTCAATGTTAATTTTATTTTGGGCAAGCAATTCCAGATTTCAAGGCAGAAGTTGTTGGAAGATTGATTGTTGTCATTGATGTCAACCCTAGTCATGGGTTTTGGACCGCAAGATTGATAAAGGTATTTGGACATGAAGGAAAATGCACATGCATATACAACACCCATGAATGGATAGTATACATCATGCTGTTTCCGGTGGTATGTGGCACGTCACATGGATCCTC
>JASDQU010102108.1:323762-340909 GCA_032191745.1 Picea mariana | reverse complement strand
AAATGGATGAACTCCAAAGTGGTCCCCTTATGGTGAAATCCCTCACGGGAAGACGCTTTGTGGATTGAGTTATCCTAGAAGAATGGTTGGAGGACCCATGCTCTCATTATTGTCTTATCATGATTGATAAGGTGCATAAATGGATGAACTCCAAAGTGGTCCCCTTATGGTGAAAGCCCTCACGGGAAGATGCTTTGCGGATTGAGTTATCCTAGAAGAATGGTTGGAGGACCCATTCGTGTATGTGGAATAATGATATGAAGATCAAAGAAATTGTTGGTGAAACTATCCTAGGTGGATAGTGCTTGTCATGTCATTTCCGGTGGTATGTGGAATGTCACATAACTCCTCATGGTTTGAGAGTTATGGCCTTACGAAGATGAAGAACCCCCACATGAAGGCTTGAAGCCCCCAAGGTCAAAGAAGTCAAAGTGAACTAAAAGAAGAAATCATTATTTAAATGATAAAGTAAAGTGACAAAGTCAAGGTGGATTATTTAAATAATAAAGAGAAGTGACAAAATCAAGAAATGATAAAGTAAAGTGACAAAATCAAGAAGGAATATTTAAATGATAAAGTATTGGAGAACTTTCTATTTATGGAAAGTGGTTAACTCTAAAATAAGGAAAATAGGTCAAGTGACCTAGAAATGGGTTAAGTGACCTATAGTATGAAAGTATAAATAAGATAGCAATGGTCTCTTGTAGATCATCCTTTTTGTGGATCAATGAAGAGCTTTTTGTGAGAATATCTTTTGGAGTATTGGTGGAGAGCTTCTTGTGAGAGCTTCTTGAGCATTTTTGGTGTGGATCACTTGAGAATATTGAAGATATATAGGTGAATGAGGTAATTAAAGGATATATAAGCCTAATTTTAGAGGGAAGGTGAAGAAAAGAGGGCCGGAATTCAATGGAGGATAAATTATTTTCATGATGCTTTCTAAGGTATGTTATTTACAGGTCATCTCACCATTTTCGTAATAATTTTTTTTATATAATGATTCATACCGTGAGATTGATATTACATTGATAAAACATATCCAAGTATTTGTGGTAAAAAATTCAACTTGTGGGTCGTTGTATTTTTGGAGATACACTCCGTGGAAAATAGAGTTTGTGGCTAGTCCTGAAACTAGTCTAAAACAAGTGTTTTGGGTAAAAATGTCATAACTTATTCATAACAGTTCAAAATTCAGTGATACCAATTGTGTTAGTTATATTATAGTCTTTAGTATGTTGTGTAACAATTTCAGATTGATTCAACAAATATTCCTTTCAGGGCACGCTCTACAAGGTCGCTCTCTAGAATAAGCCAGAATTCAGGAAGGTATGCCATTTTTGATATAATTCCTTTTATGAGAGGTTATAAGTAGTGAAACCTAGAGGAATTGCATAAAACACATTGAAGAACATTGTATATCAGTTTCATATCTTTATTCATTACAGGTACAAAGTTATGATTATTTCAAGTTAGGGTTGTTGACTAATCCAAAACTGCTCATGGTTGAGACAAGCAGTTGATGAGCTGGCACATACATGAGGTGTATAGTTGATGATGTTGGTACATATTGATGAGTCATTGTTGATGATTAATTGATACATGATTGGTATATACTTGGTGCATGGTTGGATGCACTTGTTTATGGTACATGTTGGTTACATGTTGTTTGTCACATGTTGGTGCATGGTTGATGCACTTCTGTATGGTACAGATTGATATATGTTGAGGATTGTTGCCTCATCTCAGTTGGTAATGAGAATGTAAGATGAGTCTTTCATATAGCGCTGGCGCTCTTGTAGATTTGTACTCTATTCAGTTGTTGCTGAAAAACCCCCGGATTGAAATCCATAATAAAAAGAAAAATTGTACATATATCTTGTGTTCCTTGTGTTTCTTGTGGAGATGATTTGTAAATGATATACGTTGCTGATATATATTCACATATAACTGATTATTAATGAAAACAATGAGTAATGAGTAAATTTTGAATGCTAACTAATGAGTTTTGTGTAAGAGGGAAGTTTTGGGAAAAAGATCCCCACACTCATTCACCCCCCCCTCTAAGTGTGGTAGGTGTGTCTAGCAATTGGTATCAGAGTGGGCCTTCACTACAAGCCTTAACAAGCTTGAAGGAGATCCATAGACACACAAATGGATGATGAATTTCCAATCCTTGATGAGGAAAACTATTCTAATTTGAGAATAGAGATGATATTACATTTGAAGACAATGTGAGCATCAATTTGGAAGGCAACCATTGGTGGATCAGTTCCTTTGAAGAACAAGTCAAAGTTTGCAGCTCAAAGAGAAGGAAAGAATAATGATGCATTGGCTCTCAAGACCATTCTTAGTGGAATCTCGAACCCTATTAAAGAAAGTATGGAACAATTCACTTCTGCCAAAAATCTATGGCTAAAGCTAGAGGAGACATATCAAAGCAAGAAGGATAAGAAAGACATTGAAGACAACTCCATCAAGACACATGAAGGTAGAGAATCTCCAAAAACTCTTGGTTGCATTATTTCTAAAAGTGATGATGTTGGAAAAAAGGAAGATCTTGAAGACATTTCAAATGAAGGCAAAGAATCATATGATGATGTTAACAAAAGGGAATATCTTGAACAAATTTCAAATGAAGGTAAATAATCTACACAAACCCTTGATTACAATAATTCAAAATGTGATGATGTTAAATTTTTCTCTACAAGTGAAGAAGAAAATCTAGAAGTAGTTTGGATAAAATCAATTGATTGTTATCCCATGGAAGAAGTAGAGGAAAAACTAATGGATCTTAAAGAGAAAGTTGAAAGAGGTCTATATGAATATAGCAATGACCACTATTATATAGACTATAGCTATATTTCAGATACCACTAAACAGTTTCTCAAGAAGATTCAAAGGCACATCTTGAAGTTAAAAGAAATGCTCAAAGAACTATTGAAGGATCAAATAAATGAAAAGGAAGAGTCATGTCATAAGTTAGAAGCTGAAGTTGTTGACTTTAGAAAGAAGGTAGAGAAGTCGAACAAATTCTTGAATAGCTCAAGAATCTTGGATGAGATATTGGAAAGTCAAAGATCACCATGTGATAAATCAGGACTTGGATACAAAGAAGCTACACATATTGAAGAAAACACCTCAAAGAAGCATGAGGTAAGTCCATAAAATAAGGAAGACAATGTTGAAAAACAAGCATCTACACAAGGCAAGGAAAATTTCAAAAGAACAAAGCAAGGAAGACATCAAGAAGCTATTTTTGAGACACCAAAGCAAAGGTATGGAAGTATTTTTCATAGTCTTGTTATTCATGTAGTGAATATGGTCACAAATCTTTTGAATGTAGATCTTATGAAAGAATATATAATGAAAGATTTCATAACACCATAAGGTGTTGAAGATGTGATCAAGTAGGACACATTGTTGTTCACTGTAACACCATGAGATGCTACCACTGTAGTGGATTTGACCACAAATTCCAAGAGTTCTGGAACACAAGAAGAAAGTTTATGATGAGGACTTCAAATAGCATGGCTAGAAGAAGGAATGAAGTAAGGAAGGGAGCCATCTTTGAAAAGATGGATGCTCAAAACTCAAGTTCTAAGGAACAGGGACATCTACAAAAGTCAGTGAATAAGACAGAGCAGCCAGAACATAATGAAAGATTGAAGGGAAGTTCAAAAATGTCATCTACTAAGGCATACATGGGTGATAGTGGTATCATTCGCGTACATACGCAGACTGACCTTGTATAGGTCGCATACATACGCGAGCTGTCTGTGCAGCAGGTCACGTATATGTGGTGAAGCCTAAGGAAAAGGGCTATGCACAGAGATTGCAGTTTGATGTGATGGTATAACTTTGTGATGCAGGGTCTGACATGGTTTATTGCAGGTTCTGACACTATTTGCTCCAAGTTTTCATGATTCTATATTGGATTATGTAAGGTGATGATGTAAAATAAATCTTGGATGCATGGCACTAACCCATGAGTATGGATTGATGCATTTTCTGTTGAATAACAACACTGGTTATGAAAGTGAAGTTATGAAACCTTAGTTATGTGATATATCTTGATGATATATTGGAAGCTTACTTTTTAAAACGCTTGATGCATGCATTTAGCATATGGATGGGCTACATATTGGGACATGTGGTTGATGAGTTGATGAGATGATCATGTTGTACTTCATTGATGATCTATAGTTGATGCATGATTGATACGTTTCTAGTACATTGGTAGAGGCACCTACTAGCAGTTTGATTGGCACATGTTTTATGGAGGATTTGGCATACATGTATGGGATTCATTATTTTGTGGTATTGGTGCATGGAAATGTACATGTTTGGTACAGTCATGTATGACATATGCTTGATATTACTTGATTAACACAACAATTGGTATTTGTTTGAGATACATGATTGTGGCACATGGTTCATGATGGAGACATATCATGAGTGATATGATACATTGTTTGACATGTTGGTAGATGCACATGGTTGGCATATTGGTGGATGCACATGTTGGCATATTGATAGATACATATGATTGATACATTCCATGGATGATATATTTTGGCATATTGCATGATGTTGATGTACATGGTTGATGTATATAGGTGTTGTGCATGATGAGCACACATTTTTGTATAGGATGTGTTTGGTTGATATTTTGCTCATGATTCTTTATTTCATTGTTGACATATATTTTGCTTCATGATGCTTGGTATAGCATGAGTTTGATACATGAACATGTCCAAGGATCGTTATATGGTATCACATTGTTCATCTCGCAGAGAAGATAGTGGGGACATACCCATAGGGGGATTCATTCTTCTTCCCATGATTCTAGGAGGATATATTTATCAGATGCATACCTAGAAAAGAGCCCTATATTTGAAGAAAGAGAACAGAGGCATAATTCCAGGAGGAGCGATGGTCACAGAGGGAGTATGTTCGATGTATTTTTAGCATTACATCAGAGTGATATCCCTTGTTCAAAAGGGGAGAGATTATTCATAGGAATATCAAAGGCACTCAGACAGGGGGAGCAACCCCAAGGAAAGTTCAAGCATGGGGAGCATCCCCAAGAGGAAAATGGCCCTTTGCCATTGATGTCAAAGGGGGAGAGATAGTCACATTGATGTGATTGATGATTATTGATTGGGAGAGATAGTCACATTTGGGAGAGATAGTCACATTGACTATTGATGTAGAGCATGCCTTATCTACATGTTGACATCAATAATTGGTAATTGGTGTTGACATCAATATTGGTATTTCCATCAATGCCAAAGGGGGAGATTGTTGGATCATGTTGTCATTGATGCCAATGGTTTGATTGATTGATGTCAAGTGATTGATTGATGCCAAATGATTGATTGATTCATGATTGATGTAATGTAATATGTATTTTCCTTGATGAGAATGCATAGATGAAGATGGATCAATGAGTTGTCATTGATACATGATGAAGATGGATCGATGTGGTTTCATTGGTATATGATGCATTGTTGGAAAAATGTATAGATGACTCATTATTGTTTTATCATGATTGCTAAGGTGCACAAATGAATGGACTCCAAAGTGGTCCCCTTATGGTGAAATCTCTCACGGGAAGATGCTTTGCAGATTAAATTATCCTAGAAGAGTGGTTGGAGGACCCATGCTCTCATTATTGTCTTATCATGATTGATAAGGTGCAAAAATGAATGAACTCCAAAGTGGTCCCCTTATGGTGAAAGCCCTCACGGGAAGACGCTTTGTGGATTGAGTTATCCTAGAAGAATGGTTGGAGGACCCATTCTTGTATTTGGAATAATGAGATGAAGGTCAAAGAAATTGTTGGTGAAACTATCCTATATGGATAGTGCTTGTCATGCCATTTCTGGAGGTATGTGGAATGTCACATAACTCCTCATAGTTTGAGATTTATGGCCTTACGAAGATGAAGGACCCCCACATGAAGGCTTGAAGCCCCCAAGGTCAAAGAAGTCAAAGTGACCTAAAAGAATAAATCATTATTTAAATGATAAAGTAAAGTGACAGAGTCAAGGTGGATTATTTAAATAATAAAGATAAGTTGCAAAATCAAGAAATGATAAAGTAAAGTGACAAAATCAAGAAGGAATATTTAAATNGGAGAACTTTCTATTTATGGAAAGTGGTTAACCCTAAAATAAGGAAAATAGGTTAAGTGACCTAGAAATGGGTTAAGTGACCTAAAAATGGGTTAAGTGACCTAGAGGATGAAAGTATAAATAAGATAGAAATGGTCTCTTGTAGATCATCTTTTTTGTGGATCAATGTAGAGATTCTTGTGAGAATATATTTTGGAGTATTGGTGGAGAGCTTCTTATGAGAGATTCTTGAGCATTTTTGGTGTGGAACACTTGAGCATATTGAATATCTATAGGTGAATGATGTAACCAAAGGATATATAAGAATAATTTTAGAGGGAAGGTGAAGAAAAAAGGGCGATAATTCAAGGGAGGATAAATTCTTTTCATGATGCTTTCTAAGGTATGTTATTTATAGGTCATCTCACCATTTTCATAATAACTTTTTTTCTATAATGATTTAGACCGTGAGATTGAGATTACATTGAGAAAACATATCCAAGTATCTAGGGTAAACAATTCATATTGTGGGTTGTTGTATTTTTGGAGATACACTTCGTGGAAAATAGGGTTTGTGGCTAGTCTTGAAACTAGTCTAAAACAGGTGTTTTGGGTAAACACGTCATAAATTAGTCATAACAGATCCAAATTTAGTGAGACCAATTGTGATGGTTATAATATAGTCTTTAGTATGTTGTGTAATATTTTCAGACCGATTTAACAAATATTCCGTGTGGGGCATGCTTTATAAGGCCGCTCTCTAGAATAAGCCAGAATTCAACAAGGTATGCCATTTTTGCTATAACTCATTTTATGAGAGGTTCCAAGTAGTGACACATGGAGGAATTGCATAAAACACATTGAATAACATTTTGTATCAGTTTCAGATATTTATTCATTACATGTACAAAGTTATGATTATTTCAATTTAGGATTGTTGACTAATCCAAAACTACTCATGGTTGAGACAAGCAGTTGATGAGTTGGCACATACATGAGGTGTATAGTTGATGATGTTGGTACATATTGATAAGTCATTGTTGATGATTAGTTGATACATGATTGGTATATACTTGGTACATGGTTGGATACACTTGTTTATGGTACAGGTTGATTACATGTTGTTTGACACAGGTTGGTGCATGGTTGATGCACTTGCTTATGGTACATATTGATATCTGTTGATGATTGTTGCCTCATCTCAGTTGGTGCTGAGAATGTAATTTGAGTCTTTCATATAGAGCTGGTGCTCTTGTAGAGTTGTACTCTATTCAGTTGTTGCTGAAAAACCCCCGGATTGAAGTCCATAATAAAAAGAAAAATTGTACATACATCTTATGTTCCTTGTGTTCCTTGTGGAGATGATTTGTTGATGATATATGTTGCTGATATGTATTCATATATAACTGTTATTAATGACAACAATGAGTAATGAGTAAATGTCGAATGATAACTAATGAGTTTTGTGTAAGAGGGAAGTTTTGGGAAAAAGATCCTCGCACATTCCTTGGGGACGTTCATCCTCCCCCACCATATGCGGATGAGGATATTCCTGAGGCCATGGAGGATCAAAGTCCTCAGGTGCATATACCCAACATGTGTCGTAGGCCAGATACTAGGTTCAAGTTGGAGCTGGGCAATCAAATTTGGGAACTTTTGGTTGAGGTGGGAGTCTGCCTTGTGTTGATGCAAGACATCGGGGCATATCCTATGCTCTTGGAGATTTGGAGGGATATACCACATAATATGATGCCTCTTATGTGTCATATCATCAGAGCTACCAGGATACTAGCATCGAGAAGGGTTGTTGATGATACACACTCTTCCTCCAGTACCTGTTCGTCCACTACCCCATTGAATGATGAGGATGGACATGATCCTCCTCCTCCTCCTTCACCTCACCCAGATGAGAAGGAAGCACATATTCCTCCACTGTGTGTTTATCATTAAAGATTTGACCAACCACCACCACCTCCTACTTCTCCTCATAGAGTCGACCAACCACCTCTTCCTCCACCTCCTATTTCTCCTCACAGAGTCTACCAACCACCTTCTTATCTTCCACTTGTTAGACAGATGGATTATCTTGATGGACATTTGGTATGGGTTGCTGGTTTTCATTGATGTCAACCATTGGAGAGTGATATTGTAGATTGATGTCAACCCTTAATGATTGATGTCAACCCTTGGAGAAAGTCCCGTAGCGAATTCCAATAGCATAAAGGTTTGGGTAATGGAACCAAGGTTGTTTCATGTATAATGGTATGAGTTTTAATATATTTGAAGGTAATACTATTCTTTATGGATAGTGCATGTAATTCTATTTTCGGTGGTATGTGGAACGTCACATAACTCCTCACGGTCAGAGAGTTATGGCCATGAGAAGTTGGAGAACCCAGGTTTGGATAATGGACCCAAGTTTGCTTGATGGATAATGGTATGAGTTTTGATATATTTGTAGGAAAAACTATTCTATATGGATATTACATGTCATGCCATTTCCAGTGGTATGTGGAACTTCAAAAAACTCCTCACGATTAGAGAGTTATGCCCATGTGAAGTTGGAGAACCCTCATGAGTCATCTAGAAGCCCCAAAAGGTCAAAGTAGTCAAAGTGGTTTAAGAGATTTTAGAAGGTAAATAATAAAGTGAAGTGATGAGTGTACTATAAGTCAAAGAGAATACAAAAGAAATTATTTAAATAATAAAGTTAATGGAGAAATTATAAGTGGGTTAACCCTAAAATAAGAAAAGTGGGTTAAGATGGTCAAAAGGTAACCCCTTGAGGAAGCTACATGAAAGTATAAATAAGAGGCGAGACTCTCTAATTTTAATCACATTTGAGCATATTGAATATCTACAAGTGACTGAGGTAACCAAATGATATATAAGCCAAATTTCATAGGGAAGGTGAAGTAAAGAATGTCAAAATTCAAGGGAAGATAAATTCTTTTGATGATGCTTTCTAACGTATGTTATTTACAAGTCATCTCACTATTTTCACAAAAAAAAAAATTCTAGAATGATTCAGACTGTGAAATTGGGAGGCCATTGATGAAACATATCCAATTAGTTGTGATACAAATTTCAACTTGTGGGTTGTTGTATTTTTGGAGTTACACATCGTGGAAAATATGGTTTGTGGCTAGTCCCGGAACTAGTCTAAAACATGTGTTTCGCGTAAAAGCGTCATAACTTCTTAATAAAAGATCCAAATTACATAATATCAAATGTATTGGTTAGAGTACAATATGTAGTATTATGTGTACAATTTTCATATCCATACAACAAATATTCTGTGCTGGGCATGCTCTACAAGTTTGGTCTCTAGAATAATCCATAATTCAACAAGGTATGCCATTTTTTCTATAACTCATTTTCTGAGAGGTTCAAAGTAGAGACACCTAGAGGAATTGCATAAAACACACTGAAGACCATTGTGTACTATTTTCAGATCTGTATTCATTACAGGTACATAGTTATTATTATTTCAAGTTAGGGTTGTTGACTAATCCAAAACTAGTCATGTGAGACTAAAATAAAGTTTGATGAAAATGTTGGTCTATTGTTGTTAAAGTTAATGAAGGTTTGCAGGTATGTCATCATATACACCATGTCTATTACAGAGTTACAAATCATATTTGGATGATGAAATTGATGAGGGATTTTTGTTGAGGCACATGGTTGAGACAAGTAGTTGATGAGTTGACATATACATGAGGTATATAGTTGATGATGTTGGTACATCTTGATGAGTCTTAGTTAATGAGTAGTTGATACATGATTGGTACATACTTGGTACATGGTTGGTACATACTTGGTACATGATTGGTACATAATGAGTAGTATGTTGACACATGGTTTATGGATGATGTAGCATACATGTATTGGTATATTATTAGAAACACATATTAGATGAGGCAAGGATAAATGGTTGTAGCCACATTTCGGTTGTATCCAGAGAACATAGGGGGTTGTAGCCTCCTTCTGGTTGTATCCATAGAATAGGGGAGTTAGAGCTTCCCTCAGGTTTTACCCTGAGAAACTAGGGGGTTGGAGCCTCCTTTCAGTTGTAACTGGAAAACAAAGGAAGTTGGTGCTTCCAATGAATGTAATTCTTCAAGTCATATAAGAAAAAAAATTCCGTGGTTTTCTCCCACTTTGAGTTTCCATGGAAAAAACTGGTGTACTTTGTATGTGTGTGATTGTTCATTTTTTCATTGTTTACTTACTCTACAACTATTGGATGATAATGTTACATTGATATAACACTTGCATTTTATGGTGAAAAATGATTAAATTTCTCTATTACTGATTCACCTCCCCCCTCAGTAATCCAATAATTGGTATCAGAGTCAGTTCCTTCGGGAAACAAGTTAACCACTAGAAGGAGATCATAGATTATTCTGTGAATGGAGTACCGATATTTAATGGTCAGAATGGTTTTAAGTATGAGATGTGGAGCAGAAGGACATAAGTATTTTTACAGGCACATGGACATTATATTTGGCTATGAGTTGCTATAGGACATGATAGTTCAAAAAGGGCAAAGACTGCAGCAAAGAAGGAATTGAAGAAGAATAAGAGAATAGCAATGGATTTCATCTGGGAAGGATTATCTAATTCGATAAGAGAAAAAGTTGGTAAATGTTCATTGGCCAAAGAACTTTTGGATAAGTTACATGACATATATTTTTCACCCATCGCAAATTCAAAAAATTCCAAAGAAGATGCAGATACAGATCAAGAAGAATTATGTTCACCATGTCAAACAAATTCAAAAGATGAAGAGTAAATAATCACAAGAGGTATGTTGTTTTGCTTTAATTGTGAAAAACGTGGACATCTTGAAATAGAATGCCATGAAGGAAATGAGACATAAAAACTAATTGAAAAGGAAGACAATTATGAAGAAGAATTGATTAGTGCTTTAGATGAACTAAGAGAAAAAAAAAGTCACTTAAGAAAGAATTGATGAAACAAAATGAAAGTGTTCTCATTTTTGAAGAATCCCAACAGGTCATCGAGAACTTAAGAACTCAGCTAGAAGAAGCCAGGAAAATTGAAGAAAATCTTGAATATCAAAAGAAATATTTGGAATCCAACATATAAACACAGAAGGAAGAAGCATAAATGAGACAGAAGATATTGATAGATCATATTAAGGAAATAACTAACGATCTAAACCAGCTTGAGGCAGAGTTTGGTTAAGAAGAGAAAGGACATGAAGAATAAATAATCACATTAAAAATTCATCTTGAAGAAGAGAAAAGAACAAAAGAAGTCATGAAGTCTCAGATAATGAAGAAAGAAGAAGAGGTTGAGAAGCTTGAAAAATAAACTGTCACGTTGAGAAGTAAAATTGTCAAGCTCAACAAGAACGTTCAAGAGATGGAAACATCCATTTTAGTTATAGAGAATGAAGATAAGCACTCAAGGTTGCTAGAAAAGAAGAATGAAGAAAATATAAAGAGTTTTGTGGAAGTACTCAACAGAATGAGTCATGGTCAACCAAAATCTAAAAAAACTATTGAAGATACATTTTCAAGAAGACCATTCATGTTCAAGCCACAAAGAAGCTTCAATCATGATCATGATCATGATCAATCAAGGAAGAAAATCAAAAGGAATACACCACAAAGAAGATCATTCACTCCCAGGTATGCAAATTTATTTTATGGTCATTGTTTTTATTGTACTAATTTTGGACATAAGGTTGCAGATTGTAGGGATTATAAAAGAAATGTTCAAGCAAGAAGTGCATATGTGGCCCCACGTAATATTGAATGTTACAAATGTCATAACTATGGACACACAACTAGTAATTGTAGAAGTATAATCGATACTTCCATGAAAGATAACACTGATATCATATATAAAAAAGTATGGATAAGAAAACAAGCAGAACAAGTGAACAAAGACCAGGTCCAAGAGATCACAAGATTGGCAATAAAATGAGATGAAAAAAATTCTACAGAGAAAAATAAAGATGTCAGATACATAAATGTTTGGAAAATAACTGAAAGAAAAGAAGGAAAGGTAAATAAGGAACATGTTCAAGAGATTGTACTTTCAGGCATTGTAGTGAAAGATGAATCCACAGACAGAAAGCAAGAAGTTAGAGCTCAGAGAGATGATGGATCTACCAATGAAGATGATGATGAATACACATCAGAGCATGAATTTCTCTAAGCCATCCGAATTAGACACTCACAGGTAATATAAATATTAGACAAAGGGAGTCTATGTGATGGCTACCAAAGAACCATCCTTCAAGTAACTTGCAGAGTTTGAGAATATAGATCCAGAGCAATCAGTTAGGAGAAGTACAATTTGATGGATTAATCAAGACTTCATGGTAGTATAATGATAAATGGGTCAGCATTATGGACACTTGTGCAAGTAGAGTCTTGGACAGTATGGACGAGAGCATGGATTCATAGATTGGTTCAAAGAGTGGTTCAGAGAAAAATGAACATTTATCATAATGGATAATAATTACACAGGAAATGGATCGAACAATGCTAATGGATTCCAAATTGAAAGATATTTTTTGGACACATGCAGTCCACACAACAATTCACATTCAAAATAGAGTAATGCTAAAAAACAACAATGACAAAAATCCCTACGAACTATGGAAAGGAAGCGTAGACAACAACCTCTACATCAAGGTAACTCAAGGTAGTATTTTATTAATTGAAATTTATGTTGATGATACTATTTTTGGAAGTACTAATGACATGTTAAGTTAGAAATTTGCAAAGGATATGCATAATGAATTTGAAATGTCATTATTTGGAGAACTATCATTCTTTCTGGGTCTTCAGATATGTCAAAGAAACCAAGAAATTTTTATTTCTCAAACTAAGTATATCAGAGAAATGCTAAAGAGGTTCATAATGAAAGATTGCAAACTAGTTACCACTCCTATGAAAACTAGTTTCAAGTTGAGCAAAGATGATGATTCAAAGTCTACAGATCAAAGGAAATAAAGGTCAATGACCGGTATCTTACTATATGTGACAATGTCCAGACCAGATGTAATGTAGGCAATTAGACATGTGGCACAATTCCAGGCAGCACTAAATGAATCACATGTATTAGCAGTAAAGAGTATTTTCAGATATCTCAAAGGAACATAAGAGTTTGGATTATGGTATCCAAAAGGAAATGATCTATCACTTATTGCCTACACAAATGTAGATTGAGAAGGTTGCATTGATGACCGACAAAGCACCAGTGGAGCAACGTTTTACTTGGGTGAGTGTTTAGTATCATGGCTAAGCAAGAAACAATCATCAATATCCTTATCTGCGTCTGAGGCAGAGTATATTGCAACAATATGATGTTGTACACAGTTTCTATGGATGAAACAAACTTTGAAAGATATAAAGGTTGAGTATGATGAGCCCATTCCAATATATTGTGATAATACAAGCACCATCATTATCTCAAAGAACTCAGTGATGCACTCCAAGATGAAGCACATTCCAATCAAGTATCACTTTCTACGGGAACAAGTTGCAGAGAAGAACATCAGAGTTGAATATGTGGGTACAAAAGAACAAGTGTCATACATCTTTACAAAACCGTTTCCATGGGAAGCCTTTGAGTATCTTCTCTAGAGAATAGGAGTAATTTCTACTCCAAAATGAATTCTTTTGAATGCTTATCTTATATGTCTTAGATGTACATGAGGAAGCACCATAAATAGGACAATTCAGGTTGTGAGATCAGTTTTAGGAAGAGTTATGTTAGGGGGAGCAACCCCAGATGGAAAGATACCTTTGACATTGATGACAAATGGGGACAGACTTATCATATGCAAAGGTAAATGCCTGGAGAGAGAGCATGGAGACATGTTTCCAAGGGGAGTGATTGTCATAATGGAAGAATGAGCGATATGAATTCAGAGTGATACCATTTTTCAAAGGGGGAGTTATTATTCATATGAAGGGAGAGAGAGTAATCATAGGCTTATAAACACAAAGAAAAATAAAAGGCATGTAGATAGGGGGAGAAACCCCAAGGAGATTTCAGTCAGGGGGAGCAGCCCCAAAGGGATATACCCTTTGTCATTGATTTCAAAGGGGGAGAGATAGAAACATTGATGAGGAGTACAAGCATGAATGTTATCATGACTAAGTGTTTCCATCAATGTTGGTGTTGCCATCAATGCCAAAGGAGGAGATTGTCAAAAAGTTGGATTAGGTTGATGGAAATTTGGTATGGATTGTTGGTTGTCATTGATATCAACCATTGGAGAGTGATATTGTAGATTGATGTCAACCCTTGGTGAAAGTCTCGTAGCGAATTCCGGTAGCACAAAGGTTTGGGTAATGGAACCAAGGTTGTTTCATGTATAATGGTATGAGTTTTAATATATTTTAAGGTAATATTATTCTATATGGATATTGTATGTCATTCTGTTTCCGGTGGTATGTGGAACGTCACATAACTCCTCACAGTTAGAGAGTTATGGCCATGAGAAGTTGGAGAACCGAGGTTTGGGTAATGGACCCATGTTTGTTTGATGGATAATGGTATGAGTTTTGATATATTTGTAGGCAAGACTATTCTATATGAATAATACATTTCATTCCATTTCCAGTGGTATGTGGAACGCCACATAAATCCTCATGGTTAGAGAGTTATGGCCATGTGAAGTTGGAGAACCCTCATGAGTCATCTAGAATCCCCAAAAGGTCAAAGTAGTCAAAGTGATTTAAGAGATTTTAAAAGGTAAATAATAAAGTGAAGTGATGAGTGTACTATAAGTCAAAGTGAATACAAAATAAAATATTTAAGTAATAAAGTTAATGGAGAAATTAGAAGTGGATTAACCATAAAATAAGGAAAGTGGGTTAAGATGGTCAAAAGGTAACCCCTTGAGGAAGCTACATGAAAGTATAAATAAGAGACAAGACTCTCTCATTTTAATCACATTTGAGCATATTCAATATCTACAAGTAACTAAGGTAACCAAAGGATATCTAAGCCGAATTTTAGAGGGAAGGTGAAGTAAAGAAGGCCGAAATTCAAGGGAGGATAAATTATTTTGATGATGCTTTCTAAGGTATGTTATTTACAAGTCATCTCACCATTTTCACAATATTTTTTTTTCTAGAATGATTTAGACCGTGAAATTGGGAGTCCATTGAGGAAACATATCCAATTAGTTGTGATATAAATTTCAACTTGTGGGTCGTTGTACTTTTGGAGTTACACGCCGTGGAAAATATGATTTGTGTCTAGTCCTGAAACTAGTCTAAAACATGTGTTTCGGGTAAAAACATCATAAATTCTTCATAACAAATTAAAATTCAGTAAGACCAAATGTATTGGTTAGAGTACAGTCTATAGTATGTTGTATACAATTTTCAGATCCATGTAACAAATATTTCGTGTGGGGCATGCTCTACAAGTTCGCTCTCTAGAATAATCCATAATTCAACAAGGTATGCCATTTTTTCTATAACTCCTTTTCTGAGAGGTTCCAAGTACTGACACCTGGAGGAATTGCATAAAACACATTGAAGAACATTGTGTACTATTTTCACATCTTTATTCATTACATGTACATAGTTATGATTATTTCGAGTTAGGGTTGTTGATTAATCCAAAACTAGGCATGTGAGACTAAAGTAAAGTTTGATGAAAATGCTAGTCTCTTGTTGTGAAAGTTAAGGAAGGTTTGCAGGTATGTGATCATATACATCAGTTCTATTATAGAGTTACAAATCAGATTTGGATGATGAAATTGATGAGATATTTTGGTTGAGGTACATGTTGGGTACATGGTTGAGACAAGTAGTTGATGAGTTGACACATACATGAGGTGTATAGTTGATGATGTTGGTACATCTTGATGATTCATAGTTGATGAGTAGTTGATACATAATTGGTACATACTTGGTACATGGTTGGAGGAACTTGTCAATAATATTATTGACACATGGTTTATGGATGATGTAGCATACTTGTATTGGTATATTATTAGAAGCACATATTGATCTTGGTGATGATTATGAGTTGTTGTGTTATGCTTGGTTGATGCACATATTTGAAAGTTGTCTTGGTGAGTATATCTGATTTGGTTGATAAGATTGATGAGACATGTTATTGTGATAGGTTGTTTGGACATGTTATTGTGACAGGTTATCGTACAAGTTTGGTGCATGGTTGATGCACTTGTTCATGGTATAGGTTGAGGTACAGGTTGGTGCATGGTTGATGCACTTGTTTATGGTATAAGTTGATTACATGTTGTTTGGTATAGGTTGGTGCATGGTTGATGCACTTGTTTATGGCACAGGTTGATTACAGGTTGAGGTACAAGTTGATGCATGGTTCAGGTTGTTTGGTGCAGGTTGATTGGTATAGGTTTATAGCAGTATATCTCACAGTGATAGTGTGACAGTGGTTCCATCATTCTACTTATACGTTAGGGCAGTTGGACAGGGAAATGAAAGGTGGTTGTAGCCACCTTCCGGTTGTAGCCGGAGAACATAGGGGGTCGTAGCCTCTTTATGGTTGTAGCCATAAAATAGGGGAGTTGGAGCTTCCCTAAAGTTGTAGCCTGAGAAACTAGGGGGTTGGAGCCTCCTTTCAGTTGTAGTTGGAAAACAAAGGAAGTTGGTGCTTCCAATGAATGTAATTCTTAAAGACATATAAGAAAAAACATTCTGTGGTTTTCTCCTGCTTTGTGTTTCTACATAAAACACGGGCGTACCGTGTATGTGTGTGATTGCTCATTTGTTCATTGCTTATTTACTCTGAAACTATTGGATGATAATGCTACATTGATATAACACTTGCATTTTATGGTGAAAAATGATTAAATTGCTCTATTACTGATTCATCCCCCCTCTCAGTAATCCAACATCACTTCCTTCTGATCATTTATCATCTTCTACTATAGACCAATCCTCCACTACTGTTGTAGATATGATTATCAAATCGACTTGAGCATATATGTTATAACAATTATTTGACTTGTTCATGATATATATATATATATATATATAT
>JASDQU010102108.1:300055-323196 GCA_032191745.1 Picea mariana | reverse complement strand
AACCATGCACCAACCTGTAATCAACCTGTACCATAAACAAGTGCATCAACCATGCACCAACCTGTAATCAACCTGTACCATAAACAAGTGCATCCAACCATGTACCAAGTATGTACCAATCATGTGTCAACTACTCATCAATATGTACCAACATCATCAACTATACACATCATGTGTGTGCGCCAACTCATCAACTACTTGTCTCAACCATGTACTCAACATGTACCACAACCAAAATCCCTCATCAATTTCATCATCCAAATCTAATGTGTAGCTTTGTAATAGACCTAGTGTATATGATCACATTCCTGCAAACCTTCCTTAACTTTAAAAACAAGAGACTAGCATTTTCATCAAACTTTTCTTTAGTCTCACATGCCTAGTTTTGGATTAGTCAACAACCCTAACTTGAAGTAATCTTAACTTTGACCCTGTAATGTATAAAGATCTGAAACTGATAAAAAATGTTATTCAGTGTGTTTTATGCAATTCCTCCAAGTGTCACTACTTGGAACCTCTCAGAAAAGGAGTTATAGAAAAAATGGCATACCTTGTTGAATTCTGGCTTATTCTAGAGAGCGACATTGTAGAGCGTGCCCTGCACAAAATGTTTAATGAAATGATATAAAACTATTACACATAATACAACAGAACGTACCATAACCAACACATTTGGTCTCACTGAATTTGGATCTGTTATGAATAATTTATGGCGTTTTTACCCGAAACACCTGATTTTGACTAGTTTCAGGACTGGCCACAAACCCTATTTTCCACAGAGTGTAACTCCTAAAATACAACGACCCACAAGCTGAATTTTTTACCACGGATACTTGGATATGTTTTCTCACTTGCATAGAAATTTCAAGATCTGAATCATTATAGAAAAAAAGTTATAGCGAAAATGGTGAGATGACCTATAAATAACATACCTTAGAAAGCACCATCAAAAGAATTTATCCTTCCTTGCATTTTGGCCTTCTTTTCTTCACTTTCCTTAGAATTTCAGCGTAGATATCATTTGGATACCTCAGACACCTATAGATATTAAATATTCTTAAGTTTTATTCAAATGAGAGAGCCTTGCCTCTTATTTATACTCTCCAAGTAGCTTCCTTAAAAACATCTTCTAGGTCACTTGGCCCACTTTCCTTATTTTAGGGTTGGGTCCACTTCTAATTTCTCCATTAAATTTATTATTAAAATTATTTATTTTGTATTCACTTTGAATTATAATACACTCATCACGTCACTTTATTATTTACCTTTTAAAAACTCTTAAACCACTTTGATTAGTTTGACCTTTTGGGGCTTCTACATGACATATGAGGGTCCTCCAACTTCGTAAGGCCATAACTCTCAAATCGTGAGAAGTTATCTGACATTCTACATACCACCAGAAATGGTATGAAATGTACTATCCATATAGAATATTATTATCTGAAAATATATCATAACTCATACAGTTACCCATCAAACAAACTTGGGTCCATTACCCAAACCTGGGGTCTCCAACTTCTCATGGCCATAACTCTCTAACCGTGAGGAATTATGTGATGTTCCACATACCACCGGAAATGACATGACAAGAAATATCCATCTAGGATATTTTCCCTGACAAATTCACTTTCCTTCATCTCATTATTCCATAATTAATCATGGGTTCTCTTACTCCACAAAGCGTCTTCCCGTGAGGGCTTTCACCATAAGGGGACCACTTTGGAGTTCATCCATATTTACTTCTTATCAACCATGACAAAACAATAATGAGTGATATTTACATCAAACAATATTGGGTCCATTACCCAAACCTTTGTGTTACGGGGCTTTCTTCAAGGGTTGATATCAATGACAACCAACCTTAATCAACCCAAATCTTGCTAAAAGTCAAAATATCATCCAAGGAGGCTACAATAAACAAGTTTGAGAAATGGTCTTAAGATATCATCCATCAATCTTAGAAGTGTCGTCATAGTATTGTGTAATATAAATTGCATAATGACTCACTCATGCAATCCATGTGTTTTTTTGAAAGTAATATTCCAAATTATTCTTTGTGTATATTGTCATATTGGTATCCTTACTTCTAATCCAATTTCATGATAACACATGCTTCCAATATTTGGTTGATTAGTGCCTTGATTATGTGTAGGGGATATAAATATTGCAATAAATTACAATATTACAATGTAATATGGCATTACCATATTACAATGTAAAATGGTAATGTAATATGGCATTACCATATTACATTGTAATATGGCATTACCATATTACAATGTAATATGGTAATGCCATATTACAATGTAATATGGCATTACCATATTACATTGTAATATGGCATACAATATGGTATACCATATTACAATGTAATATGGTAATACCATATCTCATTTAATTTTATTTTTTTAAAACTTAAAGCCATCATCGCAATATTGACGATAGTTCGTCAGAAACAATTTTATATTTTACCACAACTGTCGCAATAGCGACGAAATTTCATCAATTTGCCATACATTTTCGTCACACATAAAACATCTACGTCGTAAGCTTGGTGTTGAGATATATTTTCGTCGATATTGCCACAAATTTTCGTCACAAGTTGCGACGGTTTTGTGTCGCACATTTAGCATCTACGTCATAAGTTATTGGCTTGGCATAAATTGTCGTCGTAACTTGCCACACTTCTTCGTTGTTATTGCGACATAATTTCATCATAATTGCGACAATTCATAGGGATAACTGATCTTAAAGGTGGTGACACGTGGAGCACTTATTTCTTCGATGTTTCCACGCACACCTGTATCGTGGATATAGCGACAAAATTATTCCGACGAAAAAATATCTCGGCTTTCGTGGAAATTGCGATGAAAAAGTGTGGCAATATCAACAAAAAATCGTCGCAAATTTGGTCATATGTACTAGTGTCAGTAAATGGCTTATAAATTTACCTAATAGTTCCATAAGGTATTGGGGATAGTTCCATGAAAAGTTTTTAAATAAATGGGGTATTAAGAAATATTATAGATATTACCTTACTAATTTCAACAACCCAAAGAAGAACAATGGTGAGATTGTCCCAAAGTTGACTAGCAAATTTTTTAAGCTATATCACCGAGTACCTGAGATTTTCATTCCTTTAGAACCCATAGCAATTGTTTTTGAGGTAGAGTTTTCCCTATACCTCACACAAATAAAGTCAGCCAAGTTGGACTCTATGCTCAATGATTCTAAATATATGAAGAGTAACTTGGGATATAACTAAAAATTAGGCAACATCCCCAAGAAAGGAGATATTTCCTTTATAGAAGGAGAGGGAAGGAGCCTAAAAATTCATTTTTTGTTCAAGAAAAAATATCCATGGAGGAAGTTACCAAGTTACTGATATCTATGGCCAATGACCTATCTAAAGTAAATCAAGGGTAGTTTAACCATTCCTCTTCAAGCCCTACTTCCAAATATTAGAACCACCCTGTGTGAAATCATCTTCATTCAGAATATGTCCAAATGACCTCCAAAGAGAGAAAAAATAGAGGAGCTAGAACCCCTTCAAACTTCTCAAATTTATGCCAATATATATGATTGTACCCTTCCTTTTTTATTATGAGGATTACTACAAGCCAAAGATTGATGTCCCAACCAATCATCCCATGGACATGAACATGTTATTCCATGTAAGAGGCAATCTCAAAAATGATATTGAACATGCTTTCAATACTGTATCTAATAAGTATCCAAGGGAAGAAGAGGGGGAAGTGTTAGATGATGTAATTTTCATGAATGAGGATCCACCTTTTGATCTAAGTCATGTCTAGCTCAAGCTGGTGTCTAATAATATATTGGACGAGGTAAGGAGAAAGTATGACCTACAACCAAGGCCTATTAATAAAAATTGTAGAAGGGGTGATGCTTTCATATGAAATGGAAATGAAAGGAGAAATGAGTAAAATATGGTTAAGGCTCCAAAGAAGGAGTTAGCATTTAAAATTGCTAACTTCTGGTAGCGAATTCTGGTAGCACAAAGGTTTGGGTAATGGACCCAAGTTTGTTTGATGGATAATGGTATGAGTTTTGATATATTTGCAGGTAAGACTATTCTATATGGATAGTACATGTCATGCCATTTCCAGTGGTATGTGGAACGTTACATAACTCCTCACGGTTAGAGAGTTATGGCCATGTGAAGTTGGAGAACCCTCATGAGTCATCTAGAAGCCCCAAAAGGTCAAAGTAGTCAAAGTGTTTTCAAAAGAAATTATTTAAATAATAAATTTAATGGAGAACTCCGTAAAATAAGGAAATTGGGATGCTACATGAAAGTATAAATAAGAGGAAAGGATATCTCATTTAATCACACTTGAACCTATTGAATATCATTGAATATCTATTTTGTGAAAGGTTATTTGGGCAGGTATTATTGATAGAGAAAATTGTGGGAGGAAAAGTGCGGTAGGAAAAATGCAGCAGAAAAGTGTGGAAGGTAAAGTGCGGAAGAAAAAGTGCTAGGGTTTATCTCTTGAGATGGTATTGGATGTTCATTATTGTTGTATATATCAGATTTGTTGAGGGATATAGTTGGTATTTTGTTGTTGGTTTTTGGAATATGGGTATTGGTGTTTTGGTTGTGATGTGTTTCTGAAGTTGTTGGTTTAGCTTGAGGCTACATAACAGTGAGGTTGTGGCACATGGTTTGATATAAGGGTTTATGGATAGAGTGATGAATTGTTAGATAACTTTTGATGGTTATATTGGTGTATGTCTTTGGTATATGGTTGAGGTACATGTTGGGTATATGGTTGAGGTACATGTTGGTTACATGGTTGAGACAAGTAGTTGATGAGTTGGCACATACATGAGGTTTATATTTGATGATGTTGGTACAACTTGATGAGTCAAGGTTGACGCATGGTTGATGCATGGTACATGTTGGTTCAAGTTATTGGTACATGTCATTTGGTGCAGGTTGATTGATACAGGTTGTTACAGGTTATTGGTACAGGTTGACAATGACAATTGACAGGGGCAGTGGTTGATTCAGTGTCAGTGACAAGTTGTCTACATTTGGCATTTATATTTTAGAGAGGTTGGAAAGGGCAAGGATAGGTGGTTGCAGCTGGAGAACTTAGGGGGTTGTAGCCTCCTTCTGGTTATAGCCAGAGAATTGGGGAGGTGGAGCTTCCCTCAGGTTGTAGCCTGAGAAATTAGGAGGTTGGAGCCCCCTTCTAGTTGCAGCTGGAAAACAAAGGAAGTTGGTGCTTCCAATGAATGTGATTCTTCAAGACATATAAGATAAAAAATTACGTGGTTTTCTCCCTCTTTGGGTTTCCACGTAAAAAATATCGGTGTATTGTGTATGTGTATGATTGATCATTTGTTCATTGTTTATTTACTCTGCAATTATTGGATGATAATGCTACATTGATATAACACTTGCATTATATGGTTAAAAAGGATTAAATTGCTCTATTACTGATTCATNGTAATCCAACAATTGGTATCAAAGAAGGTTCCTTCAGAAATCCGTTTAACCATTGAAAGGTAGATCATGGAGAGAAACAGCATGTATAAAAATGGAATACCACAATTTGATGGACATAAGTATGCATTTTGGAGAAGAATGATGAAAACATATATACAGGCACATGGATTTGAAATTTGGCAATCAGTTGTAGATGGACACAAAGAACCAGCAGTTCTGCTAACAAATGAAAGAGAAATAAAACTCAGGCAAAATAATTCCAAATCCACAAATGCACTTCTGAATGGTCTTTTTGAATCAGTTTATACCAAAGATATACATTGTAAATCCGCTAAAGAGATTTGGGACAAGATTCAAAATATTTATGAAGGCGATTCAAAATTCAAAGCATTAAAGATTCAAACTTACAGAGGTTAGTTCAAACACCTAAAGATGAAGGAAGATGAGGATATTGTAGATTACTTCTTACGAGTTGATGAAATAGTAAATGTAATCATAGGATTGGGAGAAGAAATTAAAGAATATGTAATTGTTCAAAATGTACTAATATCTCTCCCTATGATATTTGATCCTAAGATATCAGCACTAGAAGAAAGAGAAGATCTAGACTCAATAAGCATCGATGAACTACATGGAATCTTCACAGCATATGAAATGAGAACTAAACAGGAAAATCCAGATATAAAAGAAGAAGCTTTCAAAGAACCCAAAAAGTCAAAGCAAAAGGAAAAAGAACATAGCAACAACAGTGACATCTTGGAAGATAATGAAGAAATGGTCAACTTTGTCAGAAGATTGAACAAGGGAACCAACGGCAGATATAAGTGTAATTTTCCTTTGATTTGTTTTAATTGTGATTGTATTGGTCATTTTTCTAACAAATGTACCCATAAGAAAAAGAAAAGGAATGATGAAGATTACTCAAATATAAAACAAAGATATAAAGGAAAAAGAACCACAAAGAAAGTTTTCAAGAAAACCTTATTCAAGAAAACCTTATGCACCAAAGAAGACATCTCATCATTAGATGAATATGAAGTCAGTGACAGTGAGACAGAAAGAGTTCTATTCATGGAAGTAGAAGACTCTGACAAAGAAGACATCGAAGAAGAATATGAAGAGGCATAAGTTGACTACCGAGAAGAATTGTTATGTTCCATAGAAGCTATAAGAAGAGAAAAGAAGAAAAACAAGAAGCTACAAGAGGAACTAGACAAGAAATAAGACACTCATGAACTAGAACAAATGATCACAAATTTGAAGGTTCAAATAGAAGAAGATAAAAGAGTTAAAGAATCACTCAAAGAACAACTAGAAGAAAGAGATAGGATTATTAGAAATTTGGAATTAGAGATTGTCACATTAAGAAAGGATCTTCAAAAGAAAAATATGCAAAACAACTCAAAAGTTTTGGATGACATTATCAGCAGTCAAAAACCTCATCATGACAAGTCTGGACTTGGATACAATCAGATAGAAAATGGATCAATCTCCAAAACAACAGAGCAATAAACATATCCAAAAATCTATGAAGAAACAATCAAAGGGGATAGGAAGATCTACAAGGAATATTATAGGGACACTCCTCCACCGAGAAGATTCAGATTTCAGAATCAACAAATGAAAGATAAGCTTCAGGAAGAAAAATAATTTAGAAGAGAAACTTCCTTCGGAAGATCTTCAACTCCCAGGTATCAAACTAGCTTTTCTGGTTTATGTTATGCATGTAATAATTTTGGACATAAATCTATGAAATGCAGATCTAACAACAGGAACATAAACAACTTTGAAAGTCATACACAAAAGGGCTATCCAAGAAGGCCTAGTGAAACACAGAGAAGAAGTTACAACAGGTTTGAATCATTGAGCATTGAAGTGGAATGCTACAAGTGTAACAACTTTGGTCACATGGCCAAATATTGTAGAATGACAGTTCCTCCTAGAGAACCACAACATAACAACAACAATCACAGACATGAACCTCATAAGAGAACATAGATAAGAAATCAGAATCAATATAGCAATGAAGAATGCACACTTGCTCTGCAAGATAAGCAGAAGAAACATGGTTGGTATGTTGACAGTTGTTCAAAACACACGACAGGTGATAAAGACAGGTTTCTTACATTAAGAAAGGAAATAGATGGATCAATCTCCTTCAAAAATGATGATTCAGTGAAAATCATTGGAAAAGGCACAGTCACAATTGGAAACAAGAATACCAAGGCAGAAAATGTTCTACTAGTAGAAGATATGAAAAATAATCTTCTAAGTGTGAGTCAAATGTGTGACCAAGGTCATAAAGTTACTTTTGATTCACAAAATTGAGAGATAAGAAAAGAAGGTTCAGAAAAATTGATTGCAATAGTTGCAAGAACTTCAAGCAACATATATGTACTAAGAGAAATTGGAAATGAAAAGTGTTGTCTAGGAAAAGAAGATGAAAGTTGGCTATGGCACAGAAGAATGGGTCACATACAATTTGATAACCTTGTCAAAGTCAGGAAAAAGGAAGCAGTTAGAGAAATGCCCCAGATTACGAAACCAACCAACACTTTATGCAAGCATTGTCAACAAGGAAATCAAGCAAAGACCGGGTTTAAATCAAAAGAATATTCAACGACATGACCACTGGAAATTGTGCATACTGATCTAGTTGGACCAACTACAACAAAGGGTTTAAAAGTTGAGAAATAATTTATGTTATTAGTTGATGATTATACAAGAATGATTGCAATTTTCTTTCTCAGGAATAAGTCAGAAGCTTTTGAAAACTTCAAGGTCTACAAGGAAATGGTTGAAAATGAAATGGATTCAAAAATCAAATTTTTGAGATCTGATAATGGAGGAGAGTTCACTTCAAAGGAATTTATGGACTACTACATCAGGAATGGACTAAAAAGGAAATTCTTTGTTGCTAGGACACCTCGACAGAATGGATTTGTTGAAAGAAAGAATAGGACAGTACTGGAAATGGCTTGAACAATGTTAATTGATTCCAAATTGACAGATATCTTTTGGACCCATGTAGTGCATACAACGGTTCACATTCAAAACAAATTAATGCTTAAAAACAACACTAACAAAACTCCCTACGAGCTATGGAAAGGAATACCAAAAAATGTGAAGCACTTTAGAGTATTTGGAAGGAAATGCTACATCAAAAGAGAAGATGGAAGAATGAGAAAGTTTGACTCTCGTGTGGACAAAGGAGTACTTTTTGGTTACTCAAGTACAAGGAAATCATACAAGTGTTACAATATGAGGTTGAACAAAGTTTTGGAAAGAATCAATGTAACAATTGATGAAACAGGTGGACGCGAATTAAAAGAAGAAGAAAATGAATCAATGGAACAAATTTACGAAGAAGAAGAAGAAGATAAAGAAGAAGTAGAAGGGGAAGATGAAGAGGATCATATAGAAGTAGAAGACCAAGTTCAACAAGTGCCTCCAAAGACACCTGGAAAACAAGTACAGAAGAATCATCCTTCAGATCAGATTATCGGAAACAAAGATGCAGGAGTTGATACTAGAAGAAGAATGATTTCACCAAGACAAACACACCTAGCACTCTCATCTACGATTGAACCAAAAATTTTTGAAGAGGCCAGCAATGATGAATTTTGGAATAAGGTGATGAATGAAGAATTGGATCAAATAGAGAAGAATGACACTTGGGAATTGGTTCCAAGACCAAAGAATAAGAATATGATTGGCACAAAGTGGGTATTGATAAATAAATTGAATGAAAATGTACATGTTACAAGGAAAAAAGATAGATTGGTATGTAAAGGATACACACAGGTTGAAGGAATCGACTTTGAAGAGACATTTGCTCTAGTTGCCAGAATGGAAGAAATCTAATTGCTCCTAGCTTATGCATGCTCCGATAATTTTAAAGTGTATCAGATGGATGTAAAATCAGATTTTCTGAACGAAGAACTTGAAGAAGAAGTCTACATTGAACAACCAGAAGGATTTCAGTTGTCAAAGAACACAGATTATGTGTGTAAATTGAAGAAGGCATTGTATGGTATAAAACAGGATCCTAGAGCATGGTACTCTAGACTGGATAGATATCTACAGTAGGTAGGGTTCATAAAATGAAGTGCAGACAACAACCTCTACATCAAGGTAACTCAAGATAGTATTTTATTAATTGAAGTTTATGTTGATGATATTATTTTTGGAAGTACTGATGACAGGTTAAGCCAGAAATTTACAAAGGATATGTAGAATGAATTTGAAATGTCATTACTTGGAGAACTATCCTTCTTTTTTGGTCTTCATATACATCAAAGAAACCAAGGAATTTTTATTTCTCAAACTAAGTATATCAGAGAAATGCTAAAGAGGTTTGGAATGGAAGAATGCAAACCAGTTACCACTCCTATGTAAACCAATTGCAAGTTGATAAAAGATGGTGATTTAAAGTCTACAGACTAGAGGCAATACAGGTTAATGATTGGTAGCTTAATATATGTGACAACATCCAAACCAGATGTAATGCAGGCAGTTGGACAAGTGGCATGATTTCAAGMAGCACCAAAGGAATCACATGTATTAGCAGTGAAGAGGATTTTCATATATCTCAAAGGAACATAAGAGTTTGGATTATGGTATCCAAAAAGAAAGGATATATCACGTATTTCGTACACATATGCAGATTGGGCAGGTTGCATTGATGATCGACGGAGCACAAGTGGAGCAACGTTCTACTTGGGTGAGTGTTTAGTATCATGGTTAAACAAGAAACAATCATCTGTATCCTTATCTACAACCGAGGCATAGTATATTGCAGCAACAACATGATGTACACAGGTTCTATGGATGAAACAAACTTTGACAGATATATAGCTTGAGTATGATGAGCCCATTTCAATCTATTGTGATAATACAAGCGCCATCGGTATCTCAAAGAACACGGCGATGCACTCCAAAATGAAGCACATTCCAATAAAGTATCAATTTCTACGAGAATAGGTTGCAGAGAAGAACATAAGAGTTGAATATGTGGGCACAAAAGAACAAGTGGGAGACATTTTTACAAAACTGCTTCCACGAGAAGCCGTTGAGTATCTTCGCCAAAGACTCAGAGTAATTTATACTCCAAAATGAATGTTTTTTAATGCTTATCTTATATGACTTAGATTTACACGAGGAAGCACCATAAAGAGGACAGTTTAGGTCGGGAGATCAGTTTTAGGAAGAGTTCATTCAGGGGGAGTATCCCCAAGGATAGTTTAGTTAGGGGGAGTAGCCCCAGATGGTAAGACATGTTTTCCATTGATGAAAAAGGGAGAGAGATTTATCAAATGTAGAACACAGAGGCATGGTTCCAGGGGGAGCGATGGTCACAGGGGTAGCATGAGTTATATGACTTTAGTATTGCATGACATGAATTCAGTATTGCATCAAAGTGTTGCCATCAATGCCAAAGGGGGATATTGTTGATTAATTGGGTTGGTTGTCATTGATGTCAACCCTTGAAGAAAGTCTGGTAAAAAAATGGTTTGGGTAATGGACCCATGTTTGTTTGATGTATAATGGTATGTTTTTTTATACATTTGTAGGTAAGACTATTCTAGATGGATAGTACATGTCATGCCATTTCCGGTGGTATGTGGAACGTCACATAACTCCTCATGGTTAGAGAGTTATGGCCATGCGAAGTTGGAGAACCCTCATGAGTCATCTAGAAGCCCCAAAAGGTCAAAGTAGTCAAAGTGTTTGCAAAAGAAATTATTTCAATAATAAGTTAATGGAGAACTCCCTAAAATAAGGAAAGTGGGATGTTACATGAAAGTATAAATAAGAGGCAACTCTCTCTCATTTAATCACACTTGAACCTATTGAATATCATTGAATATCTATTTTGTGAAAGGTTATTTGGGCAGGTATTATTGATAGAGAAAAGTGTGGCAGGAAAAGTGTGGCAAGAAAAGTGCAGCAGAAAAAGTGCAACAGAAAAAGTGCAACAGAAAAATCGCGGCAGAAAAATCATGGCAGAAAAAGTGCGATAGAAAAATCACAATAGAAAAAGTGCACCAGAAAAATCACGGCAACAACATGGTTGGGATCTATTTATGAGAGATATGGCACATATTGTTTGAGGTATCTTTTGTGAGCTAGGGTTTAGCTCTTGAGATGGTATTGGATGTTCATTATTGCTGCATATATCAGATTTGTTGAGGGATACAATTGGTATTTTGTTGTTGGTATTTGGCATATGGGTATTGGTTTTCTGGTTGTGATGTGTTTCTGAAGTTGTTGGTTTAGCTTGAGGATACATAACAGTGAGGTTGTGGCACATGGTTTGATATAAGGGTTTATGGTATTTGGTTTATGGATAGAGTGATGAATTGTTAGATAAATTTTGATGGTTATATTGGTGTATGTCTTTGGCATATGGTTGAGGTACATGTTGGGTACATGGTTGAGACAAGTAGTTGATGAGTTGGCACATACATGAAGTGTATAGTTGATGAGTTGGCACATACATGAGGTGTATAGTTGATGATGTTGGTACATCTTGATGAATCAAGGTTGATGCATGGTACATGTTGGTTCAGGTTATTGGTACAAGTTCTTTAGTGTAGGTTGTTATAGGTTATGGGTATCGATTGAAAGTGACAGGTTGACAGTGGCAGTGGTTGATTCAGTGACAATGATAGGTTGTCTACATTTGGCATTTATATTTTAGGGCAGTTGGACAGGGCAAGGATAGGTGGTTGTAGCCACCTTCCGGTTGTAGTCGGAGAACTTAGGGGGGTTCTAGCCTCTTTCTGGTTGTAGCCAGAGAATTGGGGAGTTGGAGCTTCCCTCAGGTTGTAGCCTGAGAAACTAGGAGGTTGGAGCCTCCTTCCATTTGCAGCTAGAAAACAAAGGAATTTGGTGCTTCCAATGAATTTAATTCTTCAAGACATATAAGAAAAAGAATTATGTGGTTTTCTCCCGCTTTGGATTTCCACATAAAAACACTGGTGTACTGTGTATGTGTATGATTGATCATTTGTTCATTGTTTATTTACTCTACAATTATTGGATGATAATGCTACATTGATATAACACTTGCATTATATGGTTAAAAAGGATTAAATTTCTCTATTATTGATTCACCCCCCATCTCAGTAATCCAACATCCCTATTGTATAAGAATCTTGAGAGACCTCACAATCTAGTGGAACCCAAGCTATTGCAACTCATGGGAAGACCCATATAGCTCCTCAATTAAGTCCTATCTTGGCCAAGCCTAATGCTACAACCGAATCCCTAGATGTTGCCCCTATGCATCTCCCTACCTTTGATATAATGCATAAATTGAATAAAATTAAAATTTGCATTCCTGTATCTAAAGTTGTCAAACTTCCTACTCATAGAATCAAACTATCAGACTTTCCAAACTTGAGCCTCTCAGAATAAAAATACAAGCTGACCTACAAAAATGATGGTCATCCAAGATGATATATCTTTCTCCATGTTGACCTAGTCAAACTTTAAGATGATTCCCCTAAGATTGTGCTAGGAAATATGCCAAATGGAAGATATGAGCCTAATCCATCTTTTTATATAACTTTGGAGCTCCAAAACCCTCATATCCATAAATGCCTTTATGATTCTAGAGCTTAACATTCCTTGATTCCCCTAGATATTATGGAAAATTTGGGATTATACATGATCACTAGGACTTACAAGGATCTTTATTCCTTTGACCAAAGAGGGTCCAATGTTTGGGAATGATCAAATACCTTGTGGCAAGGATGCTTTAGATCCCAAGAATTTTTTTCATGATGGATGCAGTAATTGATGATGTCTCACCTACATATGGAATGCTATTATGAAGGAACTAGGGTACCTCTATAGGGGTAGTATCCATTTTGACTTATCTTCTTATATCATACTTATATTTGGAGGAGAAATTAGGTGCCTATACAGAGAGCCCAAGATGACCTATCCTTTTTTTGATCCAAAAAACTCCTCATATTTCCCTTCCTACACCTCTGATAACATTGGAAATTTCCTCCTCACCTATGAGGTAACCCCTATAAAAGGATGTGAGAATATGATATTTGAAGAAGAAAAGTTTGATCCTACATGCTTCTAGAATTTTAGGTTTGATGGAGCATGCAATGGAAATGGAAATGGAGTATGGGTCCTCTTCATTTCTCCAACAAGCAAGGAATTCCCATATGGTTTCAAGCTAGACATGGAATTCACAAACAATGTGGTAAAATATGAAGCTCTTATTTTGGGACTGGATATAAATATAAAAATGGAAATAACACTCCTCAAAGTTTTTTTGGATTCAAACTTGGTAGTGAACCAAGTTAAGGAGGCATGCTAGACCAAGCTCCAAGGCTAAGGAAATACAAACATGAACTCTGGGACATGTTTTCAAATTTATTTGATTTTGTAAACATCATTGTTGTCCCAAGTGAAGCCAATCACATGGTACATCACTTGGCTAGATTGTAGTGTTGACTTCACCCCTCCAAATATTTATCACCTACCTTATTCATCAAGGTTAAGCAGATACATGTTATTCCTAAGAATATTAAGAGATGGAAAGTGTTTGAGGATGATGCTCAAATTGAAATATTCTTGAACATGATGGAAGAGTGCACAAACATAAATATTGATTTGGATGGGGAGGAAGAAGAAGAAGAAGGTGGATTGGTTGCATGTTAGTGATTTAACCATATTGTTCTTAACATTATTGGGTGATAGAGGGTTATTGAACTAAAAACAAAATTTATCGCTAGAGGCCTAATGCCTTTAAAGAGACTGTTTAGTTCAAATGATGTGATTCTAAAGCCCTCTATCAAACCAAGATTATCAAAAGTAGAGGACTACAATATAGGCACCATAGAATATCTTTAGTTTGTCAAATTGTTAAAAACTTTATTTTCTACTAAAAAATAAGGTTATGTCAAGTTGTTTAAAGAAAGACGTTTGTGAATGGAGATATGAATATTTGAAGAACTATGATCCATCCATTTTTCAACACCAAATCCCCTTAACAAAGACTGAATACCCATTTACAAAAAAGAAAAGGTATCCAAATCCCTTGTTACCCCCTCTTATACAAAAAGAGGTTAAAAATATATGTGATGCCAACATCAACATACCTATGAGGTACTCTACATGGGTACCAAATTTGGTGTCAATCAAGAAGAAGAATGGGGAGATAAGACCTTGTGTAGACTTCAGGAATTTGAACAAAGCTTCCTTTAAAGACAAATTCCCCCTGCCCAAGATGGATTAGATGTTACAACAAGTGGTAGGGTCTTAGAGAATCTCCATGATGGATGGTATCTCAAAATATAATCAAGTCAAGTTGGATTCAAAAGATATGTTGAAGACAACATTCACAACTTTGTGGGGCACTTTTGCCTACATAAAAATGCCTTTTGAATTAATGAATGTTGGGAACACTTTTCATAGAGATATGGATTATGCCTTTGTTGATATCAAGGTCCTTTTAATTGTGATTTACCTAAATGATATGGCTATTTTATCCAAGAAATTATTTGATCATGTTGGTCATTTGAGACTAGTTTTGAGAGGTGTAAAAAATTTGACATATCCCTCAACCCAAAGAAGTATTTCTTTGGAATGGTGGAAAGAAATTTGTTGGGTCACATTGTGTCTTTCTAAGGTGTGAATATCAATCCAGAAATGTTAGAGGATATAAATATTATCTCATTTCCAAAGCACAAAAAGGCCATACAATCTTTTTTTGAGAAAATCAACTTCCTTTGGAGGTTTATTCCTAACTTTGTTGATCTCACCAAAGACATGAATGCGATGTTCAAAAAGGATAGTGAGAACAAGTGGGATGACATAGCCAAAGGGTCTTTTGTAGCAATAAACAAATCTCTAGGGGAAGTCCCTATGTTGACCAACCATGATTACAACAAATATTTCATGATCTTCCCCTTTTCTTTTCAACACACCACAATCGTTGTCTAGTTACAAAAGAATAATGAAGGCTATGAATATCCCATTTCCTTCTTCATAAATGTCCTCATAGATTTTTAGATAAAGTACAACATTATGGAGAAACAAGCTTATACCTTGGTCAAATCCCTAAAATCATTTAGGGCATATGTGTTATAGGCCCAAGTAATTGCTTATGTATCTCACATTTTAGTCAATGATATTATGTGCTAACCAGATGTTAATGGAAAGAGAGGGAAGTGGATTACCAAGATCCAATATGGCATGCTAATAAAGCCTAGCAAGATGATCAAACGACAAGGTCTGGTCAAACTTATGGTAGAATAAAACCTACTGCGGCAAACAAATCAGACTCATAGAAAAAATACATGAAATATTTAGAAGAATATAAAACAATCCATATGGATTAAATAATATATTCAATAAAAAATGTATGAGATTGATAGATAATGATTGAATACAATGAGGGCCCCATATAAATACCTAGGTGGGTGCCTTTTCACTAAGAATCATGTTATCTTGTTAACACATATCTTTTCATTATTAATTATATTTTATTTTTATTTATTTTTGTATATTTATGTTTATTACATTGCCTTCCCATTTAGAAATGCTTTGTCCTCAAAGCATATTTATGGAAAAACTTTACTTCTTTGCCCCGTCTTGCAATGTCTTTGCATGATTCTCGATTCTTGATGTTGTCATGGTTGATGATATGGGACAGTATGAACTTCTAATTGCTGAACAAAATAATCAAATTATAAAAGGATCTGACCATCCTAATTGGATCGTTTGTGGAATATTGTGCTTATAGGATTCCTAAGGTAAATTGTTATTATGAGACTCAATTGCACTAGCATCAACATTCTTTGGAAGATTGGTCAATTTTTTTTGTTATGAGTGATCTTGATAAACTGACTTGTTAATGTACCTGGTTCTATGATTAGGATGTTGATAAAATGTCTTTTTAGCACGACTTTCCCTTATCGTGCTTGTAGTGTTTTCTTGGTTTACTTTTGGTATTATATCTTCTTCGTGAACTAGTGTTGCTTTGTTGACCACTAAATTTCTATTAGCAAGTGCACTTGGAATTTTCATTGTTCATAATTCAACATCCGAAGTTGTCCCTACTCCAACTGGATTTGTTTTTGTTTATGTCTCCACAACTTGATTTTTACATTTGAAAACTTGGATGCTTCCTTCTTGATAAGTTGTTTGAACTTATTCTCCATGGACTTCTTATCATTCTTAAGTTTCCCAATTTGTGTAGGTTTTGTTTTTTACTCTTTAGACGTGAAAGTTCTTCATTTTCTGATTTTTCAACTTTTTTCATGTCTTGCTTCTTTGCTTCTTTTTTAGCCTTCTGATTTTCTCAAGCAACCTTTGATTAAGGTTCTTTTAGCAAAAATTTTGTTCATCTTTCTCTAACAGGGTCTTCTTGAATTCCTTCTCGAGATCTTTCTTCTCTTGTTCTAATATTTTATTATACTGCTTCGTAACCTCTATCTTCTTGATTTGTGCAAGTAATTTTTTACTATGGTTTGCTAGGCGACAAATTTCCTAGTCCTTTTATAATAATTCTTTGTAAAACACATCCTCAAGATATTTATATGTATGTTGTAATACTTCCTTGTTTTGTGGATGTTTGGGTAGTTTGTTTTCTAATTTATTTATTTGTGAGTTACCTTGACCTTCCAATTGTAATTTTCGAGTACAACGGATTGTGGTGTCTTGTAGGAGTAATATTTAGTGCTTGACTTGCAAGTCACACTTCGTTTTCTTTGATTCTTGAAGTACATGTTTTTCTTTTTCATTTGCCACTTCATATGTGAAGTTATTGTCCTTATCCTCATGAATTTTAGTTTGCTCAAGTCTCACCATAATTCTATCAAATTGTTTTATAATTTTCATATTTCCTTTTATCAATGATTGCATGCCATGATTGCTAAAAAAAAATTGAAATAATAACCTAATTGTTCTTTGTAAAATCTTTTGAATTGCACTTCTTCCCTTCCCTTCAATCCTCTTTCTTTCACTTCATATATATATATATATATATATATTTTTAAGGTCACGGCCAAGCCAACACACCAAATTGGTGTATGAGATCTCCTTGTTTGTGGGACAAGGAACCCCTTTTACCCAACGATTTGACTGGTAAAGTCTACGAAGGTATACATACCCTACCCCTCTGGATTTGAACCTGTGACAATAAGCTAAATGTTCCACTTTTTGGTATACATACCCTACCCCTCTCTGGCACGCTCATCTCCCGCCCATTGTCATTGTCGTATCCAAATTCTGTTAGCAATTCATTCCTCTGTTTTCTCTCGTTTATCGCGGTGTGGTCCCTCCTCTGTTGGCTTCAGGGAGTTAGTGGACGTAATTTAATGCACCAGCAAACCACTGCCTCTATGTTCTACCCTGCAGATCCGATTTGAATTCTCCTGCGCCTATGCTCTTTTTCCTCTCCTCCTGCGCAGGTTCAGTTCCTTGTTCGTCGTAACCTAGGTCATAGAAAGAGTCAAAGAAACGAGAAGCATCAGGTCTCCCGCCTGTCGCCGAAGCGCTCTCAAGAAATCTACCCAATACGTTTCAGCAACAAATTGAGGCTTGGCTCCAAATTTCTGAATCTGTTTTCACCGAGTTTCTAGAGACTAAAGAGCAAGTTTAATATTCTTTGGAGACAATCCTTTTCTGTAAATTTGAAAGTTGATTTTTTTTTATGTCCACCATTCAACTTCTTTTGAGTTCAGATCAGTGTTTGAGCGCTTTAACCTCGTCTCTAAGGAAAGAAAACATAAATCTAGGGAAGATGTTGGGCTAACATTCAACCAAGTACTTCATCCAAAAGATTGACAAGATACCTCTGCGACCACCTACTATACAATGAAATGTTCTTAAATTGATTTCACAACATTTTCAGAATGATTGTTCTTCCATGTCTTATGTAATGATAATTATGTGTGGAATGGATGCATCATATTTCACTTTATGCACATTTTAATAATAATTATGTGTAGAATGGATGCATTATATTTGCTTCATATTTCACTGTATGTACATTTCCTTTTATGAACTTTCAACTTTCAAATTTGCAGAAAAGGATTGTCTCCAAATAACATTAAAATTGCTCTTTAGTCTCTAGAAACTCTGTGAAAACTAACTCAGAAATTTGGAGCCAAGCCTCAATTTGTTGCAGAAACGTATTGGGCATATTTCTTAATTACGTGCGGTTTCTTCAAAGGTTAACACTCTAAACAATTCTTGAATAAATTGAACTTATCAGATTTCCTCTCTGACTAAGACTTCTTATTAGTCTTTTGGTGTTCCATATAAAACGAAGCTCTGGTGGCTTTCTCCCTGGGCTTGAAGTTGTATTCATTGATTTTTGGCATAAGGCAACAACTTGATCACATTTTCCTGCGATCTCTATTATCCAGATCATGCTCCATGTTTGCTTCCGAGGATCTCCCATCGTTTGAAATGTCGTTTGCCAATTGTGTGTATGAAGAAGGGTCGTGACAGCTCCACATAGGAATCATGGCTGCTGTTAAACCCAGGGTTTGATGGAAAAACAAGAGAAACAATATATACTAGTACAACCACTCAAAATCATGGTTGATTAACAAGGCGCGGACAGAAAATGAAACGTACAACCAGAAAATGAAAGTCTACAGGCAGCACAGTCAACGTGCTAAATCCAAAATTTAATCATTTAAACTTGGCAATCATATAGTGCTAACAAGTTAACGGATGCATTCAAAAATACAAGGAAGCTGTAAAGAGGAAATCACATTCATTGATTTGGGAGGATGACTAAAAATATTTCAACATCTTCATAGATATATTATACATTATATTTTCTTTTAATTTTGCATAAAAATGTTAATAAGATATGACAAAAACCAAACCACCTGATAATTAATCATGGCAAAACCACTTCATAATCATTCAACTTATCTAAAGATCTTGAGAACATTTGGCCACAATTTTTCTATTAAAATGATAAAGGTAGGTTTTGATTTAAATCTCATAAAAAGAGAACCATTAATGTTTTAGGTTTTTATTTAAATATCATGAAGATCAAGAATGTTTTGACTTTATTAAATCTGGGCTATCCATTTAATATTTATTATTAAAAAAACCCTATTTACAAATCATGCAGAAAACTTTTGACGCAACTGTATCAGTGAGTAAATATGCAAATATTTGTATACTTTTCCTTGAAGAATCGAACTTGGACTTATTTATATACTTTTCCTTGAAGAATCAAACTTGGACTTTGCATTGAGAAATCGCGGAATTATATTAAATTCAAGCAAGTTGTTAATGTCAGCTACTTTTTGAATAAATTCAGTTCATTGAATTAAATGTCAACAGTCGTGCTTGCCAGATTGCTCCTCAGAGTTTATAGACATTGATTGAGTATATGCATATAGGCATTGATTGAGTATCCTTCCACCCAAGGAGTTGAATATTAATTTTCCACACCGTGCGTAGAGCCCAATTACACATTGCAGAGTTGAATAATCGAGTGAAAGGATGGATTCAGACGGTCATGATCAGTCAGAGCCTCAGACGTGCATTAAAGGGTGTGGATTTTTTGGAAACTCAGCCACGGAGAATATGTGCTCAAAGTGTTATAAAGACCATCTGCTAGAACTGGAAGTAAAAGCAATGCCTGCCAATGATCAGACCACCAAGGTCGAAGTAAAAGCAACGCCTACCAATGATCAAACCACCAAGGTCGACCAGACGTGCATTTACGGGTGTGGATTTTTTGCAAGCTCCGCAACGGAGAATATGTGCTCAAAGTGTTATAAAGACCATCTTGTGGAACTCGAAGCAAAAGCAATGCCTGCCAATGATTAGACAACGAAGGTCGAAGTAAAAGCAAAGCCTGCCACTGATCAGACAACCAAGGTTGAGCTTTCTGGTGATCAGACTGATGCTAGGGAGTCTAAACCAACGCGATGTTTTAATTGTAGAAAATGCGAGGACAGCTAAGGAAATCGGTGGTAGAGAATGGGCGGACAGTTGAAATCTGTGGCGAAAATGAAACGCGCAGATAGGTGAGGAAAGACAGAAAATGAAACGCACAGGTGGTCAGAAAATGAAACGCCTGGATAGTTGAGGAAATCTAAATGGTAATCTAAAAGGTTAATCATTTAAACGTGGAAATCATATAGTGTTACAGTAATTTCTTAATATGATTAGGTAAATGTTAAAAATTAAACAGGTTAACGAATGCATTCAGAAATACAAGGAATTATGAAGAGTAAATCACATTCATTGATTTGGGAGGACCACTAAGAATATGCCAGCATCTTCAATTGTTAACCATCAGATTAGAATTTTAGATTAAAATTTGATTAATTGTGCTCATTGTCAATAGGTGTACACCTTTCAGCGTAACTTTCAGCGTAAATATCACTGAAATTAGGGTTTTTTAGACAGCCGACCAATACGAAATTAGGTTTCCTGTATATTAACTATTAATTGACTGAGATCATGCACCTATTAATTATTTGTTTAAAAAAAAGGATTGCAAAAGTTGCACCATGCTAATGGAGTTTGTGAAGTGTTGGTTAAACACATGAGGAACCCTTTGAGTACAATACTTGCCACAACCTTGTTCGACGCATGTGTTTTCCACCTGCCGTTCTATCAGACCGTGCCATGGGTTCTACATGTTGTTGTATGTCTGTTTAAATATTTGTTTAGTAGTTTAAACATTGAAAGGAGATGATATTTTATCTCTAGGATCATAAGGAAAACACCTACAAGGAGCTAGGTATTTTAAAGGAGAAACTGTAGAACAAACTAAATTCTCAGTCTTCACAAAATCAAGGAATGGACCATTACAGACATTTGATACATCCATTAATCAAATTAAATTTTGACAAGACCTCAAGGGGAAACCCATGGATGTTTGACATAGGAGGTTAACTTATGTTATAGTTAAGGATTCCATGTAGGAATCTTTATACTCAATATAGGTGTTAATACTATCAATTTAGCAATTTAGCAGTAGGTCCAAGCAAAAGAAATGGAGTTAAATATGACCTTTTATCTTGATTTCCAAAGGTTAGAGATAAAAGAGGATTCACAACTAATTATTCACCATATAAAGAAAATGTTCATGAGATCTCTTGAAACGGTGTCAACCAATCTCCCACGAATATGTTATGGGTGGATTTCATGGCTCCTGTTATTCTGGTGATCAAATCGACTAAAAATATAATTGGTTCTAGGTGCATATTAATTGTAATTAATGGAGAGATGTTATTATCTATATAATTTTGTAGAGACAAAGTGGGATGAGTGAGAGATGGTTGTAAGGCGAGTTTGGTTGTTGTAATTCTCCCTTAAACAATAAGAAAGTTGATTATCATTGTCTCGTGGATGCTTCCCTTTTGAAGGGTTTTACCATGTAAATTCGTTGTGTTCTTTGTGTGTGATTGTTTTCTTATATCTTTTTGTCATTTAATATTGTTTGGCTTATTCTTTCGTTGCTCAACAAGTAGTATCAGAGCTCAGAGTTGAAGGATCTGAGAGCAAAGGAAAAAGAGGATTGTCATCTCACACAGAGGTAACAAAAGTTCGATGGATCAAAATCAAGTAGATCGTAAGGCAGAGGATGAGCGCAGTGGACACACCCTGACTTGTGTTGGAGATCATCGATGAGTGATAGTCTTGGTATGTAGATCATCGCACCCTATACCAAGCGGAAGGAGCAATAGTTTGTTGTCATCACATAATAGACCTTTCGGGAGGAGCGATAATTGTGGAAGGTTATTTATGTCGAATGTGAGGCATGAATCTGAACGTACTAGGTGTGAAAACATATTTTTTGGTTCGTTATGCACAAGATTAATTTGATTAAGAATCACCTTTCATTATGCATAAGACATATTGTATGAAGTATCATTTTTTATTATGCACTTGATATACCTTATAACTAGCAACAACCACATTAAGCAAAAAGTGGTTGATATGCGTCGATCGACGCCATTAATTAAAAAAAGTGGAAAATGACGCTGATCGACATATATCAACCACTTTTTACTTAATGTGGTTGTTGCTAGTTGATGACCAACATACATGCGACAACCATTTATAAAATAATACATTATAAATGTAAACAATAAAAAATAATTAAGAATTAAGTATATATTAATTTTTTTAAAGAAATAATAATAATTTATTAAATTAAAATAAATAATTAAAAATATTTAAATAATTAATAATAAATAAAATATTAAATAATATTACATAAATAATAATAATAATATTACATAGATAAATAATAATAATAATAATAACAAATAATAATAATTTTTTTTTTTTTTAAATAAAAAAGAGAGGGTAGTACCTTCTATATTAGATAATCATAAAACATGGACAAAATACAGTGTCATGGCTAAAAACCACCAAAAATACTGCCGGTATCCGGAAACTAGTATAGCTAAAGGGCCAATAACAGTTATAATAATAAAACATTTAGTTCAAAGCCCCTGTCCTGCCCTGAGGAAACCAGAACAGGGGCTAATGGTTCAAGAGTGTATAAAACAGCAAAGCAGAAAACAAAATCCAAGTAGCAGTCAAACCTATTCATCCCTTGCACCGTCACCTTCACTCGCCTGCCAAGCGTACCTCGCTGGAATAGCAAACTCCTGTGCACACGTGGGACACCTGA